>JAUJDW010000094.1:0-136062 GCA_030512325.1 Lasiodiplodia hormozganensis
CTGCCGAGCGAGAAGGAGCTCAAGAACTGGGATGTTCAAGCCAACAAGGCCAAGTTCCGGAGGACAGTGGAGAACACCCACATCCCTCCGGCGCAGACGACTCTCAAGGCGAGAGATTTCTTCAAGGCTGGTGTTTATAGCCTGTATGGCTACAATATCTGGACCCAGAGAAGGCGTGCGCCTTGACTTCCCACCACCATCACCACCATCACCACCATGTCCGAGAACTCGCCTGCCGACAAGACACCCCGCCCAGTATGTCCACACGAACCCCGCGCAAAATCGATCAATATATAGCAAAGAGTCAGGCCTGTTGCTGATCTGTGTGGGAGCGCATCACCACAAAGCCAGACATTGACTTCGCTTCCGACGATGAGGCCCCGACCCCAAACGCCCGAGGCATGATGACTGGAAGGCATTCATGACGCATATAAAGATGCACTTATATAACGGCGCCGATAATGCCGGAGAGGGTTTTCAGCACTCATGGCCCCCGCAAATAGTGTCGTCTTCGCGTCTCGTCGTGCCAATGGGAGAGGCCGTCTACATGGCAGAGGAGCAGCGCACCGATGAAGCGGTAGATGCGCTGCTCAAGGGGCGCAGCGGGCTGCCCGCCGGGTCACGTCGCCATGCTGATGAGCAACCACATCGTACCCTTCGTTTTCGACACGACGCAGCCGGCGCCCGACTTCCTCGTGGAGCAGTTCTCGCGCGGCGACGGCTCCTGGGCCGAGCAGTGCTGGCAGTACCGCCTCATCGTCCTTATGTGACGGTGCCGATAATGCCGGATGGGGGTTTTTGCACGTTGATCGGTTGGTATCTCTGCCAAGTTGCAATGGATGAAGCCTTGGATTCGTTGTGTAAAGGGCGAGGCAACCTGGCGTAGTTTCAGGCGTTGATTTACTTTTCAGATAGATAGCGTTTGTCCTCGACACAGTATACAAGAAACATACCAGCCAGCAATGAGGCAAGGACCGTGCACGAGTAGCATTCGCATGTGATGGGTGGACAGCTAGATCTTTCTATCGGGGCTGGCGACGCGAGTCACGTGCCGAGACCACTCGCCGGGCGAACCATAGACCTTCCACCGCGCTTCGGACAGACCTTTCCACTCCACCTCACCATCTTCTGCGCACTTCACTCCATCGACCAGAACCGCAGCGCGCGGCAGATCTGGCCACGCCGTCTCACAAGATGAAACCCAAGAAGTCAAGCCTCGAGGGCGCGCCACCGGAGGTCGTCAGCGAGATCGCAGCGTTCCTTGAACGATCGGAAGTCGGAGAGCTTCGGACGCTATCGCGTGAGATGAACAGCAAGCTTGCCTTCGCGTGGGCGTCTTACTTGCGCCGGACGACCGTCACGTTCAACGCCGGCGAGTTTTACCACCTCGCAAACCTCCTTGAGTCTGAGACGAACGCTAAGGCTTTACGCGCCTTGATCATAACGAGAGCAGCGCCTCCTGAACTTGAGCATGTGGATACCCAGCAGTGGTGCTGCGGTGCGGGACAAGCTCAGTACTACCTGACCTTGGCTTTCCAGAAGATGAAGAACCTTGAGCAGCTCGTGATCGAAGGCTACTCGTTCGACATGGACCACATCAGCTGCGACCCAGCCTCTTGCGATTTCATTTCCGCTGTCCATCGCAGCTTGCCGGCTATCTTCGAGGCCGTCAAGCATAGTGGCATCTCAGTCCCTCACCTGACCTTTGCGCAGCGCAGGATGAACGCTTATGCACGTCGGAGGCCGAGACTGCGCGCTGAGCAGGGACTCGGCCCTTGCCAGTCCATGATTGCTCCGCTTGCAACCGAAGTCCTAGCTAACACGAAAGTCTTGGTCATCAATGTGACATGGACGGATCTCGACAGGCTTCGTAAGTCTCGGAAGCGCACCCGACAATAGCATGCACACAGATCATCGAACTGACTTCTTTAGACGACCTCCATCCCTCACCAGTGTTGGAGATGGTCCGAGCTGCCCCTATGCTTGAATGTCTCAACATCAGCAACGCCACTCCTTTGATGTCAGGCCTCGGAAATCTCTTGGATCTCATGCCAACTACTGGCTACTCGTCCCTTCGCAAGCTAAGTCTGTGTCGCGAGGGTATCAGCATGCAGAATCTGAAGGGCTTCCTCGAGAACAACAAGCAAATCAAGAAGCTGTTCATCACCAAGGTCCATCTTGACGGCGGAAACTGGTTGCCCATTCTGAAGCTCCTTCGGGACAAGTTTTCGCTCTCGCACATCGTCTTCTACGCCAACAGCTGCCAGGATGGCTGGGTCTTTTCGAATTGGAATGGCAAATTCGGATGTCTGGTTGCGACTGAGCTGCCATTCGATGGCCCGGGCTCGGAGGAATGGGTGTTCATCGACCGTAGGGATGATGGCGGTGAGAGCTTCAGCAGCGCCGTCAAGATGCACGGCATGAAGCAGGCGTTGTCCATCTTCATTGAGGGATACTACACGGCTGAACGCCGTCTTGGAAACATGCCCTACTTCTAGACCCTCCAGTCAGGAATGGGTGCGGTTGTTTGGACTTAACGAATTGGGTCCCAATACATATGAAGTCTCAAAGACTTCAGCGGACGGATATCAATGGGAATACACCGGAAGAGATTCTTTGGGTAGATACTCCCAGCCATGCGACCTTGACGAAGGGCACAAGTTTGGAAGGTTATTGCCCCTAGCAACTCTGTTGCCTCTGGTTATTGAATTGCGGTGCTGCTAGATGGGACAACCCATAGCTACCATAGAAAATGATATCTGAAATTTCATGGATGGTGCTCTTGGTGCTGTCAGCACAATGTGAAAGTGTTCTCGCTACCTGTTGTGCTACCCATACTGCATTATTCCGACGCCAATCCACTCCCTCTTCCTACCACCTCTCTAGCATTGCAAGCGCAAACAATAGGCTGAACAACAACGTCCGCCTGAAAATGATATGTTTGACTGACACGAAAGCTCCCTGGAAGAGTGGCACCACCCACAAAGCCTACTCCGGATGGCCGTCATGACTGGTCTTTCGAACCGCCGCCCGCACTCCCATTGATACCATTTAGACACGACACCATCGTCCATACTAGTTGAGGGATGAGACTTCTCAATGACAATCACATGCAGGATGTCAATAAGGAAATCATCTCTCAATTGATACCGATCGGGTCGAGGATATGCTACGGATAAAGTCCAACAGGTCCAACAGGTTTCTCTCCAAACACCTTGTCCATCCAGACCCATTGTTACCCAAGCCCAGCAGCAGCTCCAATAACAACCCAAAATCCTCTTTTGTTGTAACCGGGCCTCTCATAAAGACTATCCACCGTCGGCACCGCTCCAACAAAGGGAGACCAGACCTCGTCGCCAACACACCTCCAACAAAGGAAGATATCGACCAAGGGAGAACCACTCAAGGATTCCTAGTACGGAGATTGCGCACATGCTGCCAAATGCCGACCAGCCTACGCAAACCATTATCATCGTACTCGCCCTCGATGACGATATCGTGCTTCGGCGGCGCGACGTTGGACAGGCGCATGCTATACGCATCCAACTCCTCGCGCTCCTTCCGCTTGCGCGCCACGTGCTCCTCCGGGCCCTCGTTCAAGACGTGCAAGTAGTCGCAGACGAACAAGAGCTCCCAGTCGCGCCTCGTCTCGAGCAGCGCCAGCACGCCGAGCGCCTTCTTACCGCTCTCCCCGGCCGCCGGTTGGGGATAGGCGTTGGGCATGTCGCGGTAGTAGTAGTAGCCGCCGCCGCGGCCTTTTCCAATCGTCGTCAGCGCGTTGATGTCGGCGGCGACGGGCTTGTGGTACTCCTCCATCTTCTCGTGCTCCCACTTGCGCTCGCACTCCTTGTTCAGGCGCAGATACGGCAGGAGCTTGTCGTACTTCGCGACGTCGGCCCAGAACTCCTCGGGCAGCTTGTCGCCGCCCTGCGCACGCAACCACGCCCGGTCCTCGAGCAGCCCGACATGCAGGAACAGCATCCGCAGCGGCATGCCGGCCGGCACGCTCTCGTAGACCTCGGCAATCAAATGCGTCGGGCGGTCGCCCTCGGCCCAGCGCTGGATGACCGCGTCGACAATCGCGCTGACAACCGCATTATGCAAGCCGTGCATCTCGTACACAGCCGCGAATATCGCCGCCCCGACCAGCGTCTCCCAGTCCAACGGCACCAGGTGATCCGGCACGCGATCCGGATCGCCGGAACGCGGCCACAGGCGCCGCGTGTACAGCCAGCTCAGGCAGACGGCGATGGCATCCGGGTCTTCTTCGGGGAGGGCGTAGGTCAGCGTCGCGCCCTCGCGCCAGATGGGGAGGCCGGTGGAGGGGTTGGTGGCGAAGGCGGCGCGGAAGACGGGGGACGCGTGGGTGAGGATGCCGGTGTGGACGACGAGCGGGGTGGGTGGCGATGAGGAAGAAGCGTCCGCGGGGCCGCTGCCGCCGCCGCCGACGAGGAGCGTGGTGAGGGCGCCCCAGGTGGTGTAGTCGGGCAGCTCGCTGTAGGGTGTCGCGCAGGCGCAGGGCTTGGTGTTGCACGCGGCGGAGTGGATCGTCTTCATTTTGACGGGCGACGACATGGTGTGGCGGAGTGCTGCTTGGAGGATGTCGTGGAGGAGGAGGGAGAGGAGGAGGGGGAGGAGGTGAGGGTGGAGGTTTTGTGGGTGAGCTGTGGGCGGCTGCAGCGTGGGCATCACCGGGCAGAGGCTAGCCGGCCTGGCTTCACTTTCGCAGCGGATGGCTTGTGCTGTGTTAGGCGTTATCAGTAACACAGATCTGCGCTGCTCTTGAACAGTCTCCGAGGGCCCTTCAAGCCCAAATATCAGCAAGCATGCTCGTTCAACACACTCTGTAGCACCAACCTCAAGAAACGAAGAAACAGAACATTTCATACTACAAGTCAAAATGTCCACTTCCTACATCGTCCTCATCGTTTTCTGGTGGTTTATTCTTCTCCTCGTCGTCCTCGGCTTCGTCTTCTTCACGAACAGCTGGACTCATGCCCGCAACAACGCTAATGGAGTCCACCGCCGCGCCCGTCGCCGTATGGCCCACCGCATGTTCGGATAAGCAGCATGATCATGCTAGACACTGGTAAGGTCTTGCAGCATGATCACAGACTACACCGGGCTGATCGTTTTCACTCAGCCAAAAGGCCAACATCGGCCCCTGAAGAAATTACTGTCAGACAGTCGGCCTCTGCACAAATGCTCTTGTTATGGGTAGATAGCTGAGCCATTATCGGCCCTTTGGCTTCTGTAGAGCTTTAATAATGAAGTGTTTGAGTTCCACACGTGTGTTTGAAAAATGCGCGTAATGATCTTTAAGCCATCTGTGGGGCAGCGGAGATCATATACGTGCCAGTAGCTAACAATCAGCAAACAATCAAGGAAGAGAGGCAAATATCTTGGAATCCTCTTGTTACTTCGTCAACAATGTTCAGTGACAAGACTGTTGTAACCGATATCACTTTTGTATGACAGAAGGCACCCAGATCCTTGATCATTGAAGTAGGGCAAGAGAAACAGAAAAGTGGCATGTGTAGAAGCCGTAGTGCCCGTAACAGAGGAAGTGGCGCAGCGACTCATATGCCGCGAGAGAAGGGATATGCGCTCAACAACGCTGGGGAGACAGAATGGGCATGACTCCGGCCTGGGTTGCTCCCCGAAAATGGCTGTCTCACATATAGCGAGAGCATCATCTCACGTCCGCTTTTTCTGCAAGAGTGAGATAGTGGCCATCTACGCGCCACACGAACAGACCTTCTAAAGCTGCAGAAGCTCCAGTGGCAGTAACAATTTCAGGCCAAGCAGGATGAAAAGCCGGAACAGTGGCGCTGCAGCGACGCCGCGCAGCCTGATTGGCCAGCCCGCTTGTCGATGCCGCCATCGGCTTTCTGCACGGCGATCGAGTCGGCCGAGCGGCGGATAAGCATCGCACCGCGCTTGGCTTCGCGCCGCTGCAGAGAACGCCGAAGCGGACATCGAGCAAGCAGGCTCACCATCGCGGTTCAGTTCGCAGACAGTGCTAGTAAGAGTGATGGCGGCGCCAGATTGATGGAATGTGGAGCTTAACGAGCACGACGGCGATGTAGAGCAGTGAATAGCACGATCATGGCTTCAGTTACCAAGAAACGGGACACGCATATTGTGTTCATGACGATGTGAGTCGCTAACTATTCAATGAAAGCACGCTTTATCAGAACCGCCCCAAGAAGATTCATTATTACAGTTACGCAGGGATCTAAAACCGCCGTCAGCGACCACGACAGTTGACAGATACATACGGCGAGCCGAAGAGCAGTACACTCTATGAACCGATCTCGTCTACGATCTGGACAGGCAGACTCGAAGAGCTGAGAAGAACAAGATTCAAGCCACGCAGACGACCGGCACGAGGCCTAGGAACGCCGGAGAAAGATCCAAGAATAACAAGGGATTCCAGAATCAGCAGGGTGGAACCCTAGGATTCCGCGCTCGTGACAAGGAACGCGACGACAGAGGCGAACGTAGGAACAGAGATCGCGAAGGAACCCGGGAATCCAAGGAGAACAAAACCAACCGTGACCGGGATCGCGATCGGAACCGCGACCGAGACCGTGAAGGAAGGCGACCCCCAATCCAACCACACAGAGTCCATCTTGTCATGCTCTTCCATCATCTCTGGCAAGACAACGAGAAACCAAGACTCTTCACTGGCATCAGGCGACACCAACGGAAAGTGTCTTTATCGATGTCAGGTAGAAGCAAGACAGTAAGTGTCTTTATCGATTTCAGGTCGACGGAGGAAAGTAAGTGTCTTTATCGATGCCAGGCGAACCCAGGACAGTAAGTGTCTTTATCGATGCCAGGTTAGCGAAAAACAGTAAGTGTCTTTATCGATGTCAAGCCAACGAAACACATTAAGTGTCTTTATCGATATCAGGTCCAAGACACATCATGCTGTTCCATCATTTCGACCGTATGAATAAAGCCTCCATCTCGTACATCTTGATCAGGCGCTTTTCCAGGTCCTGCAAGGCGAGGGTCCTGCAAGGGGCCACAAGGAGAATTAGGTAGTTGAGGAAGGCTGTAGGGCGTCTGGAAAGCCTCATAGTTGCCAGGGAAGATCAGCTCGGTGTCGTCCATGTGGAAGCAATCCATGTAGCTTTCGACACTGCTATCGGGCTGCGCAGCTACACAGATGTCGTGAATGTAGTTGTCGGCCGCAAATGCTGCCTTTCTCAAGTTGCGCTTCTTGACTGAAGAGGGGGCGTTCGGACGAGCAGCAGAGTTTGGGGCTCTGGACTGCGGAAGGGCGGACTGGTCTGGGGCTTGGTGTTGAGAGATACGGCCCGCCTGCTGGACGCTGCGGTCCTTCTGAGAGGTGCATGTGCTCGTGGGCGAGGTGGGGAGATGCCATCATCTCGTACCTGTAGTGGCGCTTCTTGTCGTAGCGCCACACGCTCGCCTTCTACTTGCTGGGCGCCCAGGGCTGGTCGAAGCCCAGGTAGAGCGGTTCCTTCTTAATGTGGGCAAGTCTGACTATGTAGAAGACCTTGTTTCCGGGAAATTTGCTCTTGGCGAACTCTGCAAATGAGCGTCAGTCAGGGAACATCGTTAATGCCTGAGGGTGCGGAATGGGAAATGCTGGGTAATACCGGCGATGGAGTCCATATGAGCGGCGAGGCGGGCGTCAATACGTGTCTTGGCGTAGTACTCATGGAGCTCCTCGTCGTACCATGTGTTGTTTGGGTCCTCAAGGAGCGCGCCGTCGTTCATGGCAGTGTAGAGCATGGGCATCTCTTCATGGCGGGAGCGGATGTCGCCAACACGTCACAGAAGATGATGAGGACTCCCTCCCCTTTGGGGGGCAGATTGGGTTGGAGACCTGGGAGGAGGAGAGAAAGGCGTTCGGCTCGAAGAGCCCGAAGAGAATCTGTGCCGCTTTAACATGCAGTGCGGCGCTGCCGAAAAAAAGTGGTTATAAAAATGAGGGTTTTGCGGCTCCCACAACCTCAAGGGGCTTTAAAGGTCCCCCTCGGACCATCAAAGGGCGTTAAAGGTCCCCTCCGGACCATCAAGGGGCTTTGGAAAAGGTACCCCCCGGACCTTGAGGGTTTTGTGGCTCCCACAACCCCAAGAGGCTTTAACGGTACCTCCCGGACCGGAATGTTTGAATCTGATTCAGGCACACGCTGGAAGAAGTGATAGACCGTGTCTATCGACGGTGAACAACGCTGGGAATGTCTGGCGCTATCAAAATGGAGGGCGCAATGGGGTGGCGGTCCTGGCAGCCTGGCTTGGGTAAACCAACCTGAAGATAGTCGCGTGGCCACGGCTGGATGAACGATTAGCGCGGCGCGTGACAGACAGGATAGCGAGCAGTGGAAGAGAGGGAAGAAAGGCGCCTCATCTTCAGTGAGAGTGGTAGGCCGGTATGGTGAACCTACTCACAGACGACTTCGTGCTGGGTAGAGGGAAGGTTATTGCCTGACGCTCTTGAGTCTCGAAATCATGGCCACGAACCACAACGCCAGTCGTGACCCGGTTTGACGCAGTGCTCACAGGGCTGCTGGAGCATACGGCCGTGAACGACAGAGGTAGAAGGTGGCCAAGCCCCGGGCGGTAGTCGAACAGCGAGCAGAGGAAGAGGTGCGCCCGCTCTCATGTACGAGGAGCTGTGGTGGACTATGGCGAGCAGTGGACTTGACCGTAACGCACTTGCAGATGCAGACCGCGACGTTGCGACGTAGGAGGAGGCTCTGGGTCGATGGCGGGCAGCTGGCCCTCTGCGAAGCTGATCGGCCCTCGCGGCGTCTGGTTAGCTGCGGGACTGGGACGCGAGTCCATCGACTGCTGCTGTTGCTTCCAATCCGACCACCACGTCAAGATGGACAGCTGTGCGGCAGAGTCTGCGGCAGCAAGCAGTGAGTATCAAGACCATAACAGCAGGAGCGGAGACTTACGATCGAAGAGCGGATTTGACAACCGGAAGGTGAAGAAGAAGGGAAGCTCTTTGTCACTGGTGCATGCAGTCCTATGGCTGCTGCTGCTGAGCCTAAGAGTGTCGAGCAAGCCGAGACGGCGGACGAGGTGCCAGTGATCGCCATGGCTCACGATCGCAAGGCGGAGATCGGACATCTTGAGAGAGCCGACCTCAAAGGGAGGGAGTTGGGGTTGCTGAGGAATAAGAGCAGGCAGGGGGATCCTCGGGTTGTTGCTGGACTTGGCGCGGTTGTCTTGGTCAAGAGAAAGCGCATCGCTCGCGGTGGTTGGTATGGTTCGGTCGTAGCTGAGCTGCTTGGGCGGACCTGAACGATGCCATTGCTGCGGTTGACCGCTTTGTTCCTGCGGGACTTCCTGCTGGCGTCAAGAGGGACGCGTCGCTTGTAGAACAGGGTTGCTAAAGGCATGGTCCATATCAGAGAGGTGACGCTGGCGGCGACAAGATTGAGGCTCGCGACGACGTTGCCGATCTTTCTCGCGCTGCAGAAAAGACTTGTGGGCCGCGAGGACAGCGTCGTGCGAGGAGTCGGAAGCAGAGCGGACACGATTGCCAGTCAAACAGCAGAGGGCGCAAGTGAGGTGGTCAGGGCCAGCGTCACTGTCATTGTACTCCAGGAGTGACTTGGAGAATGGGGCAATGGCCTGGGAATGGAGACGTGACGGAAGCGGGCGATGGGTGAGTCGACGCAATGGGGACGGCGCAAGTAAGGCGCGGGAAGGCAGTGGCTGGAGCAGGAGTGGCAGCCCCAATGGCATGCGCCAGCAAGTAATGAAGTAGCCAGAGGCTATTGTAAGTTGGTAAGCAAAGAAGCCCGCTGGTGAGGAGGATCGGGTCGCCAGCTGACTTTGGCGGCGGCGGCGGCTGGCCTCATACTCTGACAGAGACCAAGTGAAGATGGGAGGTCAAGCCGAAGCTGTTATGTGCAGTAGGGTCTCAAGCGGGGCGCTGGGTGGAGCGTGGTCGGCGACGGTGTTGGAAGACGGGGCTCAGCGACCCTGCGCAGATAGCGCGGAGGGCCGCTGCCGAGGGGATTCAATCGAGCTGCGTACGGACTGTGCTGATGAGAGTATGTCAGAACAGGTCACGGAATGTAGGTAGTTGGGCAGTTACCTTTGACGAGGCGGGTCGCGGAGCTGAGGAGGATGTCGGGTGCTGGGTCGAGCTGCGCGGACGACGGCAAGGAATATCCTCGCCTAACTCGCCACTACACCTGCCACTACCGCACCCGTGACTTGGTGACCAGGCAACACAACCAGAAGGGGACCTCACCGATGATCCACGAGCTCGTGGATGGACCACCGCACCAGGACGGGAAGGCGCTGCGCAGCAGACGGAATCGATCACCCGACCACCAGACGGCAAGCAACTATAGAGCGAAGACGATGCATTCAGCTAACAAACCACGACAGCCCCCGAAGTCGACACCCACACTCCACTAAACTATCTCCCACCTCAAAATTATTCAACTTCAGACATGGCCCTCCACCACCTGCGCTCTCGAAAACCAGAAAACAAAGGTTATCAGCAAAAGAAGCAAATCCCACCACCGTGCGTCTCCGCCAGGAGAAAGCAGAAAACAAAGGTCGTCCGTCAGCAATTGCAAGCAAATCATTGTCGTCCCTCGAAATCGTCAACCAACCAGGCAGACCAACCAGCGCCGCACTGGATCAGTAGTGCGGTTCTGTGGAAACACCACGACCAAGAGGGCCAATGACCCAGCCGGGTAAATAAGATATGACGGACACGCTGTTCGGGTTGCCACGGTCGAACTGGCTGTGGGTGTAGTTGTGACGGAACTCGTCTCGGCGTTCTGGCGACTGCGTGCAAGCTTCGCCTCGTTGTTCGACTTCGGGAATTCCTTCTCAGAGCCGACGAGAGGCAGGAGAAGAGGGTCAGGGAAGTCCTGGAACGTCCAGAACAGCTGCGCCTTCTGTTAGCTACACCAGACCTTGGTCAGGGGAGGGGAGGGGAGGGGGGACGGCGAAGAGGGGGAAGAAGCAACTTACCCTGGGACGGCAGTTCGGAAGCTCGAGCATCACCGACGAGTTGCGAAACTTGTCAACCAGGGCCTTGAACAGTGGCGTACGACATCGCAGCCCTCTTGGTGGAGCCCAAGTGGCCCGGCCTTGGCCATCCGTGAGCATCAAGCTTCTGCTTGACTTCCACAATCGTCATAGGCATGTCAAAGTTGACAAAGGCATAGCCAACGTTGCACATGTTCGCGAAGTCAATGCGCAGGTACAGGAAGTCAAACTTGCCACGGACCCAGGTGCTGAGCAGGGCTTGAAGGTCGTACTTGTCGAAGATCAGTATCATTTCAAAGACGATAATGGGAAAAGGGAAAGACTTGCCGTCGTCATCTGGTTGGGGATGTTGCGCAGCATCACAGTCGTGCGAACATCCAGGCCACGCCTGATCTTGAAGAGGGGGCAGATGCCCCGGGAAGGTTCCCGGCTCGTTTGTTTTGAAGCATCCATCCGCTCGTAGTCAGTTGCTTCGAGAACGATTGATTGATTTACGCAAAGGCAAAAGGAGTGGTTGTTTAATTTAAGCCAAGGCAAAGAGAGCAAAAGGTCAAGGAGTCGGAGGGTTTATAAGGACACCGGACGGATCTGCTCGGCTACTCTTCTGCGCTAAACTACTTCAAGGTAATTTCGACCCGCTTCGATGATCTGGGCAGAGAAAAGAGAGGCAGAGGCGGTGCTCCTGTGGAGGCGGGGGTGTGGCTGATGCGTCCAAGGAGCGGGCCGCGTCGCCCACCAGCGGTGGGACGAAGGAGCTGACGAGCGGATGCAGAATTAATATAGCGGACCCAGTAAATTACAGCAGCTCTGGACAGGTCAAAGACCTATTAGATTGCTCTCTTGTCAGGCAGCCGTGGTGGAGGAGCTGGGCCTGCGGCGCTTTGCGTTCAGCAGTGACCAATTTTGCACACCATTGTGCGCTCTCAGTGGCTACTCCTCGCTACGTTCGCCACTTTGGGCTATTGCGTCATGGATATGGCCAGGATCAAAGAGATTCAGCTCAGGTCCAGAGAAGCTGCTGGCGGGCGCTAGCAGCGGGCTTGAGATCCACTGGCATGCGGTTTCTGGGCATTGCAGCTGTAGTACAGGGGCTTTTCTCTGCTGGAGCGAAGAGTCACTTCGCGAGGGAGGTAATCCGTCTGAGTGGAAGACAGATAGCCAGTGCCCACACCCGACGCTCATCGTGCCATGACCGCCGCAGTGGACAGCCAGGTCGCGGTGTAGGATGACAAAACAGATGCATCTGCTTTATCAGAAACGGTAGAGCAGAGAGATTGGTCAGACTACATAATGTGGGGTCTTTCATTGAAGCGATGCCTCAGAGCTGGGCCGTTTGCTTTGCTGCTATGGGCAAAACCCAGCTCCGAGAGCCACGGCGGGCGCGCCCCGCTTTGGAGTACAGGCGGAGCAGCGTCAACGCCGGTCACTGCAGACACAGACACACAGAAAATCGAGGTGCCAATCTACCATTACAGTGATTAACAGAGTGATCATGTCCACGATTGGCCTGGACAGTCTAAGCGGATGGTTAGCTACTCGGCAAGCGAGCTATGAATACGCTCCGAACAGCCTCTCTGGGCACAAAGTGAAGACATCCGGCGTGTGACGTCTGAATCCTCTTGAAGGATCTCGACAGTGCTGGAGCGGATTTACCAGCCGCTCAGCAGAGCAGAACGCGAACCGGTCTTCATCTGGAAATGGGTTCTAGGTTGGCTGGGGCTGTTGGAGCGCTATCCGTCCTGCACAAGCTCGCATGTGTGGCCGTCGAGAGGGTCACGCGCCTTCAGGCCGTGGCCAGCAGCATATGGGAGGCTCATCATTATTCTGTCACTGCAGGAAGGCTGGCATGCCGCCACGATGAGGTGATTCCCACTAATACAGTACCAGCTCGGACATTTCCATCCTTCACAATCTGTGTTGAACCTGCAAGGGCACGGTGCAGCTCAAGAACCACGATTGGTAGAAATGGTAACTCAAAATCTCAGAAAAAAGAGGAGACCATGCGTTCATATGATGCCGCAATCATTAGGTGCTCATGAGAAGGCAGGAGTATATTCGGATGCTATAGATCCTGCAGACGTACTCGCTTACAATCCCGAGCGGCATTGCAATCGTATCTATATTTCCGTAGAGACAAGTAATTATATGCCTGGTCAATTGCAATAACAAGAGTAAAGGAAGAGATAATTTAAACTTCAATATCTGCAATACCATCTTAAGCATGGTCGAACCGATCAGTCCACCTCAGCCACAGATTCAAGAATCAAACCAGTCATGGCCATCAGTACCCGTCAAAATATTGCCCCCAAACGAGGACCGGTACAGTCAACAGTGAGCCTAACGAAAATACGCGTGCATGGAAGTCTCATATCTTGTCCGATGCAGGTCAGAGGAATTTAGTTAAGGCAGACAGCACTTCCTGTTGTTGCCTATAAGAGATAGTAAAGCAGATCAAGCTACTGACCGCATTGCTGCTGGAACGTCATGCTGCGATGTCTTGGACCTTTCCCGTGTTTGAATGTGTGCGCGGAGGTGCGTTGCTGTGACTTGAGCTTGGATTTTTAGATCTCTTTGAGTGGGAGGAAAACAAAAACATTCAATAGCTCCGTACGCCTAAGTGTGGTGCGACAGAGTAAGCTTGTGAGGACAGGCCGGAAGCGGTCATGGGTCGTGGCTAAGACTGCGAACCGTCGATGGCATGCGACAGCTGTCTTGAAGAGCGATGCCTGTGGAGCTGTGGTGTTGCGCGGGCTCACCTCAAAAGTTTGAGTCGACGCATCTGGACCTTCGAGAGAAGAGGGAGTAGACGCTGTCGGCTGTCGCGCGCTGATGTTGTCGGAAGAGAACAGTGTGAGGCAGAACATCTGGACGAAGATGGCCGAGCGCGAAGAAAGCGACCGCTGCCCGCTGTCGGGCTAATGCATCGTCGCGCATGGAGATTTGGGCTGCACAAAGAAGCCGAAGTGGGCTGATACCTCATTGCTGCCGATTCGCGAGCGCGACGAGCAAGTGTTGTCGCTTTGATGGCGAGAATATCTGGCCCGCGGTCGGGCGTCGAGCGCAAAACGTGCAACACCAAGGCGAGTGCATCGTGATAGCGCGCGCTGGCCGGGCGTCGCGCGACTCGCCGCTGCTCCGCAGCCGCTGTAGGGCCTGCCTGCACGCGCCGCCGCCGCTTCACCGCTTGCGTCGATGGCGGCGGCGCGCGACTCCACGACCAGTGATGGCGACGCTCGCGCGCCGCCTGGACGAGAGCGACCGCGGAGTCAGTCGAATGCGCTTGCGCTCTGGATGAGCGGGCTTCGCTGGGCGGCTCAGATGCTGATGCGGCCATCGCCAACTTCATGTGTGGGTTATCGCGTTTGCGGTTGGCGGGGAGACGCGACCTCACTGAGCCGCTGTGGAGAGCAGCTGGGCGAAACGACGGACTCAACGCCACGGCGAGCATCACGGACAGCATCACGAAGAACAAGCATCCTTGCAAAGAACATAAACCAAGCCAGTCAGAGGGGCAAGGAACGGAGATCTGAGACCAAAAGCCCAGCCATTTGCTCAAGTTGAAGTCCAATTTCTCTTCCTCGAAGCCCCGCTCAAGGCGGAGTCATCAACGAAAAAAAAAAAAGTTTGGAATGCAAGCATTCATTGTTTGGCATCGGTGGAGGAATTGGACCTCCGCAGCAGGAGACTCGGCGTCATCCTCATCAGAAGAAGATCTTCCCAGACTCTTGTAAAAAAGCGAGCCATTGGGAAGATGCTTCTCCTGGAGCACCGGTTTCGACCTATGAGCGTTTTGCTCACACCAGACGAGTTAAAACCATACGGGTGAAAAAGGAAGGGTGATACAAAGCTACTCTCTTTGCCAGGAGGCTATGAAGAAGAAAAGGAAAAGAAGGCTCGAGGAGCGAAGATGGAGGGGTATTTATAGGCTTGGGGGGCCCCGGACGATCAACTGACGAGCCTCGCTTAGCAGATCACTCGCCGGAGGCATGGTGGCGCTAGGCCTGTCCTGGATCAAACGGGAAAAAGGCTGGCTGCTGGGGCGGCTGAGGCGAGGGCTGTCTGCGGTGATCTGGAGGCGCGTCACCCGCTGGTGATCTAGAGACGCGTTCGCTAGAGACGCGTCGAGGGCTTGGGCTGGTTGATCGAATGCAGTGGAACAGGCGGTGACGTAATGAGAGGAAGCCCGGCGCAGGCAGGCCAGACTGCGCTGCAGTGATGCCGCTATGGGGGTGGTGAGCCTTTTGGAAGTGAGCTTGGTGTTGAGTCCAGCCCGCTCTGCTACGACATAGTGAGCATTCTGAGGCCAAGTGACCCAGATGAACTCCTGAACAGTGGACATCTCGACAATCCCATCCATCATGTCTGATCTCCTGAGAGTTGGGGGGGCCGGCATTCCGACAGCCAACTACTCCGGGCTCTGGAGGGCGATTGCCAGGTGCCCTTACACGACAACAACATACATTTCAAAGCATTGTAAACTCTCATATGAGGGTGTGTCAACTGTTAAGTTCTGTTTCAATGACTCCATCAGCGATAATGGCCAGCGGAATCGAGGTCATTGACGGTGCGGCATGGCCCTGCATTCAAGATGACCGCCTCCAGCAGCGATGTTCCATGCCAACACTCGAAAGATCTTGTCTTCAATCTGCCATGCGCGGCGCTCAGGAGAGCCACAGCTCAATGAACCTCCTCTTCTGTCCGTTCGAGCACTGAATTAACGCTTTGCCAGAGCAATGCTTCCCAAGCCGTATCAGCTCAAGCAACTCCATGCCCATGCCTGTCCACAACAGCCGAAGGTAGCCTTGAAATGCGCCAGCCCGCGGTGATTGCGATCGCCCAGCCAGTACCCCCCGCAGCGGCTCTCCGTCCTTCATGCTAGAATCAATGAATCGAAATGCGCCACGAATGCCCAATGACGATGGCCCGCTCCCGCATCTATCCTTGAGCGGCCCCTCGGACAACCTTCACGCTGTCGAGCAGCAGCAAGCGATATGCGGCTCCCCCACCGGGAGCGACGCCCTCTCCCGTGTCCCCAAAGCCGTGATCTACTGCGCTGAAGCAGCCAAATCGCTCCCTCCCCGTTCGCTCGCGGACAGGTGAATGCCCTGCAGCTCTGCAAAACGGCATCGCTTCCCTGCTCAGGGGGAGGCGCCGTATTCGAGGCCGGCCCGTCTGCAACTAGCCTGTTGAAAACGGCCCAGCGCCAGTGGTCCACAGGGGCGGAGGCGCTGCTGGGCGCTGGCCTAATACGCCGCTATGATCGGGGCGCCCGCCCGCCCGCCCAGCAAGGCCCCGCCGCCGCCTGCGCTGGGGGGTAGTAACAGCGCCCGCGAGCGCTCATCGCGGCCTGCGCTGCCGCCTCTGCCAGGCGATCGCGGCGGCTCTCGCTGAGCAGATCGACCTGCCTGGCGCGAGACCATCGCCGTCAGCTTCGTAGACAACACCATCAAACAATAGCCCAACGTGCCACAGTGACATGGCGCTGCGGGCCCCCACTCCAGCGCCCTCTCGATAGCGGTCGCTACTGCCCTGCGTCCCATGAGGCGCCCGCCAGCCGCTACCGGCCACCACCCCGCTCGCCCCCCGTCGCTCGCGCCGCTTGCTCAGCGCAGCGGGGCATGCGCAGAGTGGAAGCAGCCCCATCTGCCTGCTCCAGCCGGCCGGCGCTCACTCGCTAGCAGCGGTGCACTGCGGACGCACTGAGGCGCAGCCTACTCTGGCCGCAGCAAGCATCCGCGATAGCCAGACACGTTCGCCCACCAGCAGGCGCTCAGCCCGGCAGCGAGACCGCTCGCCCCTGCGTCGCCCAGCCGCGGCCACTGGCAGCCACAACGCCCCCAGCGGTCGCGACCACTCGCGCAGCGATGGATAGCCGCCAGCCGCGAGCCGCCTTGCGCCTGACGCAACTATAGACGGGCTGGCACCCTCAGCCTTGCAGCTGCGAGCGGCGGCGCTGCTTCTCTCCGACCATGCCCGGCTGGCTCGACTGCCTGTGGACGCTGCCTTGCGCTCGCCGGGTGGAAGGCGATACTACTGTTGCCCGCCGTCTCACTGTGCGGCCAAGTCGCGAGCAAGCTCCCGCGCCTGCGCCTGAGCGGCGCTCACTGCTTCGCTCTGATTGCCGCAGCGGCGTCAAAAGCTGGTGTCCCTCCTTCGAGGGTTGAGCCTTCGCCTGTAGCAGCATCCACCTGCAGCATCGACAACGAGGGGCATGAGGCGGGACAGAGAGCTTGCGCGAAGTGCCCTACCGGAGCGGTTAATAGCTTTCACCACCAGGCTCTGAATCACCGCCATTTTTAAGAAATCTGACGCTCACCGCTCAGTTTATCATCGTATCTATTTGATTGCTTTGGTCACGCAGACGAAATCGGTCCAGAGTACCACGCCCGCCAAACAAGTCATCCGAAGGTCTACTGCTTGGAAACCGAGTGAATGAATATGCAGAAAATAAATAACAATTAAAGCTGTAAAAAATCTAACTTTGTCCGCCGGCACATTTCACCCAGGCGCCCAATCTCCGAAATCTGAGCGAAGGTATGAAAGAGGAAGTACTGAGTCCAGTCGTACCGGCTCTAGATCTTGCCCGCCCTGTTAAGCATCCTAGCCACGGATCGGCAAGATACTACAGATTAAACGGGCGAAAAGGAAAACGTGCTGAGCGAGAATGGGGTGATATAGAGTGTGTCGAATGATGCAGGTGGAATGAGATGGGAAGGAAGGTATCTGTCCACTGGATCGTTTAACCCAGGCGCCCTCTTCACGTTGGTGGTAGGTGTATAGCCGTTCTTCCAGTGGTGGAGTTCAATCTTGCCTCTCGGGCTCACGTAGAAGTCATACTACTTGGCTTCTCGCTTTTGTGAGGGCGTGAAAATGGTCTGAAAGTAGAGGAGGTGAGAGGGGCATTCGTATGAAGGGAACTAAGTTGGAATGAGAGACACAGGACTTGTAGCGCCTCCATTCTGCCGATGACGCAGTGAGTGAGGGAGCGTCACAGGTTGGCGTGGCGGCTCAGTCCATCTTGCCTGCCAAGAAAGCGCGGTTGGAATTGATAGTCCGCCGTGCACGGGGATATGGCAGGCGAAGGGAATGGGTCGTGAAGAACGGATGGATAAATGAAGGGGAGAGACGTGACGTGGTATATGCGTGATCTTAAGACAGCCGCTTTGGAAAGTAGCGGAGTCCCCATTCTCAGCGCACTCACAGCGGTTTTGTGGAACCCAGCGTGTGATCGATCTTGCCCGCGTAAAGGACCGTACAGCTATTGTGTTCAGAGCTGCCAGCAAGTGAGATTACGGGCGGAAGAAACATGCGAGCGGGATGAGGTGGGTAGGGAGAAGGATTCGAGTGAGAGACATGAGCTGATGTATGCGCCTCATCGCTAAACCCTCGCATCGTGCATGCGGGATCTCAGTTAGACGCACAGCCAGCTGGCTGTTGATGAGCACAGCTGTCATGAATCTTGCCCTGACTCAAGAGCTCGTTCAAGCTACTGGAAAGCTGGAGGCCTAGTAACAGTAGGGCGTGTGAGAAGGCTGTGGCGGGAGGAACAGGTGAATGATAATTGAAAGGCCGGAAGAGACGGGAAGGTATGAGAGGGGGGGAAAGCTTGAACAATGAACTGGGGAATAGATCATGTACGATGCGGATTTTGGACAAAAGGCACTGAGCAGTCCTTCTTCCGAAACGGACACATCGAGGTCGATCTTCCCCATAGGGCCGCTCAACCACATCCATGGTAAACGGTTACCCGCGGGGACTTGTGGACTCATTGTAGTGTTGAGATGTACGCACCACTAAAGACAGAACCGACGTGTCTGATCGACGTCCCGCTATCACGTGCTGCGCGCCCGCTGGTGGAGCTTTGATCTCCCCGGGTTGTGTACCCCTGGTCGACACTGAACCCAAGCCTGCTTCCGAGGAAACACGGCTGGAAAGTCGAAGGGCTTTTCTGACCGGGGTTGACTTGGCATTGTCCGAAAGGTGATGGAAATCGGCGGAGGGTAGAGGGTGGATTGCAGAAGAGGGGGTAAGGCAGAGGCGGAGAGATGTGATCTAACGAAACTGGCAGGAACAGGGTGGGTGCGAATGTGCTAGAGCGAGGAACGCGGTAATCATCTACATCTATATCAGCAAGGCTTCTTTAGGCAGCGTCTGATTGTAACACGAGCCCAGTTTAATACCCAGCTTCCCCGTAGGAGTATGGCTCTTGCCCTTACCACACGTGCAGGGATGAAAATGCTGCTCCGAAGAGCTAGCATTGCCAGAACGTGGTTTGGTTGGGCGTGGAAGAGGATGGTGGGAGCAGAGGGGGGTGGAAGGAGACTGAAGGGAGAATGGAGGCAGCAGTGACTTACATGAGTCAAGTAGGAGCTGCGTAAGATGTAGCGCCTGAATGGAGCCGCGCAGCCACTGGATCAAGCAGCACGGAAAAAGTACAACGCTGTTGTTCTTGCCATGGAACTCCTAGCTCTTCCTCATACGTGACTCAGAAGCTTCACTTCCTGGCGATGATTAGGGTGCGACGCGGATGTAGGAGTGACGGTGGATTGTCAAGACAATGCGCGAGTGAGGAGGGAGATGAGGCTATAAGAGAGTTAGCTCGAGCTGTGTCATGTGTGTTGGGTTCACGCACGACCATAAAGGTGAGCGCATCAGAGAGCTTACTTAATCATGAATGAAGTGCTGTGTCGCACTGTGCGACGCATCTTTGCACGTCGCAAGAGCGGTCAGTGAAGGCGTGCGCGACAGTGCTGTCGCGACCGACGCTTAAACGTGCGTAAAAGGGTGGAAGCAGAGTAGAAGAAGCTAGTGTGAAGCCGATGTGGCGAGAGGAAGAAGAGGAAGTGGGGTGGGCAGAGGATGCAGGCGAACAAGGAAGAAGGATGGTGTTTGGTGAGGAAGCGGTGGAGCGCGACGAAGATCTGAGTTTTATGTCTGCGAGGAAGCGCCTGTGATCGGGCGCGCAGCTGCTGCCTAGCGCCTTGTTTTGATGAGGACGCCCGCGGACACTTCTGGAAGGCACGGGCGGGCGGGTGACGCGTTGGGAGTTGCCCGCGCGCGAAGGCCCGCCAGCTCGCGCGGCAGCCATGCAAGCGCTTGCAGTCGCGCTCCAATCGCTGTGAGACGTTGAGAGCGGAATGAAGTATCTTTCTGGTGGTCGTATAATGCGGTCCGATGGGCGTAGTGGTGGAAGCGGCTTGCGTCTTGTTGTCACTGCAGCTCAGCGCGTCCGCCCTGGGGAAGCGAACGCTCAGTGGCGAGGAGCTGGCTGCGTCGTGTGAAAGCATGTGGAATTCAGGACAGAAAACAAGTCCTGCGTCGCTGAAGCTGCGCCATCGAAGCGCTGGGGGACTGTCATGGCTGTGCCATGCCCGCCCCAGGACGGCCACAGTGGCGATGTGAGACCCGCGACAGCAGCGCGCTTCGATGTCTATGTCTGTACAACGGCCATGCGACCGTACGCCTCCGCCCCAGCTTACAGCTCATGTGCCATGGGTCCTTGATTCGAAGCTTGCGTCAGCTGCTGCATCGCGGCGGTCGTTGGAGGTTTCGCATCAACTCCGCGTCAGGGCCTCAGTATCAAAATCCACGTGAAGATGCTTTCGCAAAAGCCGCACGCCATCGTCTGCCCAGTAGTCCTTCAGGCCGATCAGCGCGGGTACGATCAGTCCGCAGGCGAGCGCTCGGCGCAAGGTTCGGCTGCAGAAAGCGTGCGCATCTGGAGGGGCTCAGCCCGAGCAAGTCTGAGAGCATGCTACCAACTCTTCATTCGTTCAAATTACATGTAGGACGCGCGTCATCAACAATCCAGGGAAGGGCAGAGCCTGGTCGCTAGAACCACCATCCGTTATTCTAGCCATACATAGTGCCGCCAAGGTCATGGTGGCTCGCCTCCCTGCCGAAGCAAGACGACGGAGCCAGGCCCGGGCGGTTTCTTCACATGGCACCAAATCTGTTTTCTTCAAAGTTGTTGGAGAGGGAGAAGTGCCGGCCATGGCCGCTGCGCTGATGTACTGCACGGATGGCGCTAGGCCAAACGCTAAACCCGTTTGGGTGCGCCCATCAACGACGACCATCGCGCTCGCTCAGGCGGCAGCTCGCTCGCCACCGGCGAATGCATGGGACGGTCGCCGCCGTGGATGCTCAGGACGAACTTCACGAAAAACATCACGCATGCGGCATGAACCTCACGGTGAGAGCAGGATCACTCCTGCAGCCAATGTTCATCCTGAAACTTTCATGTAGCTCTATTTCTCACAAAAGCTCGTACTCTGCTCAGTCATCGATGGTAAGTCAACGGACTTCCTAATCCTCGGAATCGTCAGAGGCTGTAGAGTATTGGTCCTCGTTTGCGCCAACGTTCAACTCGCTTGCCCAAGGATCCCGGCCAACAACCTCCGTCTCCAAGATGGGGTTGATGATGATGACACTCACACCCCCGTAACTGGTTACTCCGAGCTTTTGATGCGGCATGACAGGCTCCAGGTAGCGCATCCAGGCCTGTGATTTGCGCTGGTAGCTAGTTGTCGTGGTCCTCAATTTCGGGACGAGTTCCCCGATTTGAAAGTCGCTCGAACGGCGCCAGAGTTCGTAATCCATGTCCATGTCCACTGCTACCATCTCAATGTGGGGACAATGGACCCGAATCATCGCCAAGATGTTCCTGAACTCGACTGCATTGTCTTCGTTATTGTAACGGGGAAGGGTGATGTTTTTGATGCCCTTGTTCTGCTCAAGAACACGCTGGAGACCCTCGACGTTGGAGTTGATACAATTCCAAAGGTATTCATTGTAGTAGAGATAGTGCGTCCACGACATGGCGATTGTCTCCAGACGGGGACCGATGCGCGCCAACCTAGCCAGAAGATCTGTCTTCCAGTCATGGTGGAGCTGAAGGTGCTTGAGATGTTCATGCTCGTTGAATACTTCGCTGAGAAAAGGAATGATCACCTCGTAGCACATTCGGATGTCTCTGAGCGTGTCGTTTCCAAAACCGACGAGCGTCGTAAGGTTAGGGAATAACTTAGGGATGTCCGAATTCAGACTCGTCTCCTGGAGATGGCAGTAGTAGTGAAGTTCCACGACACTGCTGAACCTCTTGCCTAGCGCGTCGGCATGGCTCGCCAGATAGTATAGGATGTCCTCAGGGACTTGAAAGCTGACGACCTGGGCATTCCTTGCAAAGTGGAGTGTCGCGAGGAGTTGTGCGGCAATCCAGCGGCAGGCATAACTTTTCGGGGAAGCAAAAAGCATCAGATGTTCGAGCTTCAGGGAATAGTCGGGAGGGAAGTCAAGGCCAAGATATCTGCCAGATGGTGTCAGCGCTGCTTCCATTCTCCATGAATTTTGTCTTCTTACATGGTGTACTTGAGAGGGGCCGGATGCAATCCGGTGTACTGACCATCCAGGCTGAAATGCCGCAGTCGGCTGATGCGAATGACTCGGAATATGTGGGGAATCGCAAGTTCATAGAATAGCTTGTTGACCATCGACAGCGAGCAGATCTCGTTGTCTGCTCCCCGGTTGGAGACGCTGAGGCGCGCCACGGTCTCGACAATCTCTTTCAAGATGTCGCCGGGCAGGTCGACGAGCGAAGGGCGGATGCCCGACATCGCGGCTTCATTGCTGAGCGACACAGCAAGCGGGTGGGCGATTGGGTGGTCAAACGTGATGATGAGAGTGAAGGAAGGGTTGAGCAGGTCGAGACGGCGGGTGAAGACATGTACACAACTGCATGCACTTGGCACGTGCACCCGCGCAGTCCGGACAACTCACGGGAAAATAAAATTTGCGACAATTGTGGAAAAGCAGTAACGCACTTGTGAACGAGCTGCGACACCACGAAACCAATCACGGGCCTATCTCTGACTTTCTGACTTCGTCAACGACAAACTCGATCAATAAGCATATATACATACCCACTTCCGTCGGATGGTTGCATTCTGCTTGGCTACGTGACAGTGAGCAGCTATGGCAGGTCCAATGAACTCATGGAAATATTCTTGCGCATGGACAAGAATTTGGCAAAAGGTGGCTCCGGATATAGTCATTTCAATCGGTGGAAGGAAATGAGCAAGAGAAGTCCATTCCATAGTTCGCTCTGTGCAAAGTCAAGCAAAAGACACCAGTAAACAACCCTGTAAAGCTTTAATCTCCTCCCAAACTTGTTACGCAGAAGCTATATTCGAAACCCATCAGTCTTTGATTCTCTTGAGTGCGCTCAATGCGAATTTGTAGCAAAAATCAACCAGGTACGCTTGCAGGTGTATGGAAGCTTTCCGCCAATGCTGGAAAAGTCACAGCTTGGGCACAAACGCAAATATATGGAGCAGGCAGGTATCACATTGGAACGCCTTGTAGAAGATTCAGTTTTATATCCAAAAGCAATTCAGCTGTTACTACTATCTAACAAGTCGTAGTAACCATCTGAGCACAGAGAGATAAATCCGATTCGAGTCATAAATCTTTGAAATGTCCCTCTTGGCCGATTAGGGTGGTTAATTTCGGCAACAGACTTTGGATATCGAGGATATAGAACACGGGACCGCACGTTATCCTGGAAGAGCAAACGACCATCTCACCAAGGGACGTAATTCGCTACACGACGTGGCAATGAAGCTCTCGTTGGGTGCCCGGATGAAATCAAATCAAAATTCTTGTAGGCACTGTATAAAACCTCCAATTAGAAAACTTGCTGTAAAGTGAAGTCCGTCACGTCTGGAGAGCATATAATGGAAGGCAAAAGTAATGCTGTTCCTTGAAGCCGAGGCACATAACGAAAGTTTGGAGCAGGGACAGTATATCCTAGAATCTGGTGAAACGGGTGGCTCTGTGGCAGCATTGTTGGCTTTTGAACAAGGAAATCCGGACGCGTGGAAAGCGATCGCCTCCGAGGATCCGCTCATTAGTGCAAGCCGTTGCGTCCTAGACCATATTCTCGGGAATCTGGTTCTCTGCCGCATCAAATGATTGGCCTCGCTTGCAGGCCATCTTTGACATGTATCGCGAGTACCACTTGTCAGCTTTCCGGTTGGAGTGTCCTCTCTAGCCGGCGAACAAAGGGGTTGGTGAGCGCTTCTCCTCGATCGAAGCGAAACCACAGCGCGGCATTGTCCAGGGTTGGCACCGGTGAAGGTCCAGTTCAAGACTGCCACTAGTGGTGAGGCATTCGGCTTCTCGTGGTGGGAGGCTCCGCGCGTACGAGGTGAATGCGGCATTGCCATGCCGGGAATTTCCGTGTCTGTCCACTCGACAACTCTTTGGCGCCCACCTGCGCGGATGGGTGCTGCGAATTGTGACAGGACACCGGGTGTTGCCGTGCCAAGTGGACCCTGCATTCACTTTCGTCGGGCGGACATTTAAACGCATCTGCGGCATCCTCTCATTACCACCACCACTTCTTTCCAAACTTGATCTCCGTCCCACTTCACCGCCATTGTATATTCACCCAATCCACTCCTTCACTTCCGCCGAAATGTCCACGTACAATCACGAGGGGGATGATCCTCCTCACGCGCAGGCACAGCGCAGCAACAACGACAACCAGGCATTGACCCGCCAGAACCAAGTGCGCAGACATTCCATCTAGTGAAGGTGAAGCACGCCCCGCTAACATTCAGCAGGACACGCGCGCCTCGTATGAGCACTTGCACCCGTCGTACAACCCGAGCCCGTACGCGCCGTTGGAGAGGACGCCGACTCCGGTGCTCAACTCAAGTCAGTCTCAGATGCAACAGGGTCAGGTCTTCACCCCGGTGCAGTTCCAGATGATGCCACCCACGGAGGGCAACGACAGCCTATCACCCGGCTTTGGCATGATGCCCCAATTTCAACCTGGTGGCTTCAATTCCAACACCTTCGGCGTTCCCTCCAACGTCGACGCGAACAACTACCTCCGCACCCTCCACGGTCCGAACACGTACCAGCAGACATATGAGAATCTGGCTGCGAGCAAATGGGTGCAGCAGCAGGAGCGTCAGCGCAGGGTCCAGGCACTCTTTGAAGCCCAGTTCAAGCCATCGGCAGCTAACTTCAACCCGTTCCAGCCCCGCAACCCCCAGGTTAGCGGGGTGTCTCAAAGCCAGAGCAGCAGCGTAGTTACTTCTCCGAGCAGTGGTATTCCTCCGAAGTCCACGCCCGACAAACTCTCCCCTTTGTTGTCGGAGCGGATCAAGGACAACTCCAGGCCCTCCCCTGGCCTCGCCCCGCATGCTGCACAGCATGGCTACGTCTACAAGTCGCCGTATAGCAACAATATCGCAATGCACAGTCGCGCTGCTTTCGAGGGCCCCGGCGGCGCCTTAAGCCGCAACGTCAACGCGTCTTTCGACACCAGCGTTGTCGACTTGACCCGTCCCGACGATTCTCCTACCTGGAAAGTCATGGAGGACATCAAGATGATTAACGCCGCACGGAAGCGTGAAAAGGAAAAGCACATGTTCCAGGACTGCAACGACGAGGACGACGACGATGTCGACATGGTCCAAGCCACCTCCGACGAGGACAAGCCCACGCCAGTCCAGCACCGCTCCAACGAGGACACTTCCACCACGGTTCCGGCCTTCCCCATATCCAACATCGTCACGACGCTCCCCGGCAACCAGCCCGTCCAAGCCACCACCAGCGATGCCGCCGACCCCGTCCCCGGCCACGACGCCGCCACCGAGGCCGACTCCGACAGCGACACCGACATCGACGATGCCACCACCGTCCGCGACCCCTCCCCAGACCTGCTCATCCGCCGTTCCGGCCCTCCCTCTCCGCCTGGCCGCTACCCGCTGCCCACGAACAGGGAGATCAGGCGTGCCTCGAGGTACGTCCTGTGGACGCAGCGCGAGAGCGCCGCCATGGCGCACGTCATGGACTGGGCCCGCGTCGTGTTCGGAGGCGCCCCGCTCGACGACGCCCGCTGGGAGCTCCTCTCCAAGCGCCTCGCCACGCACTACAACATCCTGCGCCCCGCCGCCGTCATCCGCGAGCGCTGGGAGAAGTTTCTGCGGGAAGATTACCAGCACGGTGTCAAGTTCATGCCGTATCCCGAGTTCTTGAGGAACTTGAAGCGGAAGTGGGAGATGATGAGGCGGGAGAACGATAACGAGGACCAGGACCAGGACATTTCGTACAACGGCATCGCCGCCACCGCCGCTGGTGCGGGCGACAAGCGCAAGCGGCTCGACTCGCTGTCCACCTCCTTCGACGACGTCGACACCGACGACGACGACGACAACGAAAGCTCTGGCCCGTCCACCCCCTCCCCCTTCCACGTCTTCCCCGCCAACCCCAACGCGCCCGCCCCTTCCTCGCCGCAGACTTTCCCTCGTCCCGCCAGCAAGCTGCGCCGCGTCACGCTCGCCGAGGACCTTAGCTCGTCCTTCTCCGCTGTCACCACCAAGCAGAAGCAGAAGAACCAGAACCAGCAGAAGCCAAAGCGCAAGAAAGCCCCCAGCAAACACGTCGTCGCCCTCGCCCGCGCGCAGTTCTCCCTCCCGCACGCCTTCAGCGCCGCCCGCGACGCCGTCGCCCACCTGCGCACCGCGTCGGCGCACAGTGTGCGCGGCTCGTTTTCTGACAGCCCTGGCACGTTTACCCTCGGCGGCTCGTTTGAGACCACCGGTGCTGGTGGTGCTGGCGGTGGTGGTGATCCGAAGGACGTCATGCGGCTCCGTGTCGTGGGGCAGAAGGTGTTGGATACGTTTGCGGCGAAGACGGGAGTTGCGCTGCCCGGGAATGCGCGCGAGATTCTGAAGAAGGCGGTGGGCGAGTTTGCGGGGGTGATGGGGAGGGAGAGGGAGAAGAGCGGTGGTGGTGGTGGTGCAGACGACGGCATGTCTGTGGAGGAGATGGATGTTGATGATGAGGATGAGGCTGCGGCTGACATGGGCGAGATGAGTGAGGAGGCGAAGGCGCTAAAGGAGAGGCTGCAGGCGCAGTGTGTTGGTGTTGGCGTCAGCTTTGTGTGCAAGGAGCAGGACTACTATGACGACGAGGAAGAAGATGGTGGAGATGGTGATGGAGAGGCTGGTGACAAGCCCGGCGCAGGGGCTGATGGAGCCGCTGTTGAAGAGGCTGTCGGCGAGGCTGATGGAGCTGCTGTTGCAGAGGCTGTTGGCCAGCCTGGTGGAGAGCCTGGTGAGGGCGGTGATGGTCCTTCGGCTCTTGTTTGAGGGGCTGGGTTTGCTCTTCCCCTGCGTTTGCCTTGGAAGGACAACAAAAAAGTATACGGTTTGTCTGGCGGACTTCATCGATAGACTTCACATTGGTTTCTTCATTTTCTAGCCTCAATACCCTTAAAAGAGAAACAGCTTTATGCAGTACGTAGTAATCGAGACGAATCATCATTACCTCCCCCTTCCTGCATCCTGCGTCGACTGAGATCAAGTCGGCGACTGCCCGGGGTGCCAGGTATAAGCCATCACCACTAATTCGATATGCATCTAAGCTCGTTGCATGGGTACTTGAAGCTATCATCCGGACGAAGATGTCAATTTAATAATTCGACATCTTCGTCTGGATAGTAGCTTCAAGTACCCATGCAGATCGAGTGCCATTGCGGGCGAAGGGAACTACGGAGGATCATGTCTTTTGGTACCTGCGTGTGGGCTTCAATCTCTGACAGTGATACTTCACTGGACTTTAAGTTGCAGAGCTGAACAACCACATTGTCAAGGCCCATGGAAGCTTTACGGTCCGGAATGGCCATCTCAGCCCAGTCATCACGCTCTCAAGAAACACCAGCTTTTGTTATGACGATTGAAAGACGCGCTACTTAATTCGCAGCGTCAAAATAGGGATGATGTAGGCTGGCAGGAAGTAGAGCGGAAGTAATCCTTTTGAGAATCATGTTCTTGAGAGTTAGTCATCTCCATCGCCCCCAGAAATTATAAAACCGAACCTCTTTCAAGGTAGCAGTGAGCTGAAGATTGCCAGAAACACAGCTATTATTTTCATCCAGAGCGGCTATTACGCTCTAACACTAGCTATTACAGAGCCATGGCCTTTTCCCGTCAGGCCGTTGCCCCCATTAGTTTGTAAACCCCATCTAGCATCTAAGCCATTCTAGTAAAAGCAAACAACGCCCGTTATAGGACCCAGAACAAATGAAACAGTCCCTCTCTAGCCAGTCTAGCAACACAAGCCCATCTAAACCCGTCTCGCGTCTTCTATCCCATTCCCCCTTCAAACAAACACCCCACACCACCACCACCACCACACGAGCCCACGGACATCCCCATCAATCCTCTTTCTTCTTGCCTGCAGCAATCCCCCTCCCCACCCTCGCCGGCTCCACCCCCTCCGGCACCCCCTCCGGCCTGACCTTCTTCTCGTCCCCCATCCCCGTCAGCTCGCGCCCATCCCTCTCCCACCAGTTCTTAACCGCATGCCCCGTCTTCTTGATCCCGTAGACGGCGTCGAGCATCTCGGCCACCAGCGCGAACTTGTCGACCATCCGCAGCGCCAGCGGCGGGCCGTAGCCGCCCGCGCCGTAGGGCAGTTCGTGGAAGGCGTGCTGGATGAGCGAGGTCGTCGCCATGGCTTCGGTGTAGGTCCAGCTGTCGAAGCGGCGGCCCAGGCGGTCGGATTCGTCGTACGTCGGCATGCGAGCGGGGGGCGTGGTGGGGAGGGAGAGGGACGGCGCGATGAGGGAGGCGCGGGTTGGCGTGGGGGTGGTCGGGGCGAGGGTGCGGGCGGTGGCGCGGATGGTGAGGGGGATGGTGTCGGTGGAGGAGGCGCTTGAGGCGACGCTGGAGGAGCGGGAGTGGGAGCGGGAGCGGTGGGTGGGAGTGTCAGTGTCGCCCTCCGAGTCGATGTCCATGGCCGAGGTCGCGGCGTTGGCGGGCTCGTCGTTGTTGACGGCCATGGCGTGGACGCCGTTGTCTTCAGTGCCGTCCGACTTGAATTCGACCTTCTTAGCGCGTGTGATGCGCAGCGCGGTGTATGACTTGTCTTTCCTCGTGAGCGCGTGGCGGGTGTTTTGCTGCAGTGGAAGACCTCCGGCGGCCGCCATCTCTTGCTGAGCCTTCGCGACCTGTCCCGCTGTCAGCTGGATGCTATTTCTCCCAGGTGGCTTCGGGGAACGTACAACGCTTCTGAAGACGATGCGAGGCGGGAGCTTGCGGGGACGCTTGTAGTTCGGGTCCTCGCGCTGTCTCTTGTCGGACTCTTCGACCTCCTTCGGGATTGTGTACTCTCTGTAATTCATGGCGAATGGATATGACGAGTGAGCGTGATGTCGAGCGTCAAACGATGGGATGCTGCCAGAGAAGTGGAACAGCTGTGGCCGTCGGTGGGAAGGATCCTGAAGCGCTGATGCAGAGAGGACCTCCGCAGCGCCGCGTAAAGAGTGGATTGGGTCAGTTGCTGTGAGCGGCGCGGCGCGTTGGTGATGTCGCGTGTTTTGTTGGGTAGTGCGGCGGGGGTTTCCGACGGGTGGAAGTCGTAGTATCAGCCGGGAAGAATTCTCGATCGCTTTCGGCTTTGCACTCGCTCCGAAAGGCTAAAAGAGCTCACTCGGCCCGGCAGAGAAAGGATTCACCTGGGCTCCCTGACTCTATGCATAGCTTGTATAGAAGTGAGATGGTAGCGCACTGCTGGAGCGTCACCGCAGCGTGTTAGGTCAGATCCTCCAGGGAGCGGCTCTTGCAGTATCACCTTACGTCTTTGCGACTTGACTCTCTCATATTCCCAGGAGCTTTCCGCGGCAGAGAGATGGTGTCCAAGAGGAGCGGCGCCACCTCACCCGTAGCACTTCACTTTGAGTCCGCCGACGGCGGTGTGAATCAGACCCAGTCAAGGCTTCCAACATGTGCGATTCCAAGTACATGCGGTTTGATGAACCCTGCTTTCATGTAGATGTCCTCCAAGTTGCAAGAAAGCCAATCGTCTCGCTTGTCTCGAAAGCAAGAGTTTGAAGCGCTTGCAAGCAACCACGCTGTCTTAGAGCCCCAGCTATCATGAGTCCCGTAGCATACGCAGCGTGCCAGGAGCCAGAGCCATGTTTCGCCAGCGGGTTGCCAACGCCTTCCGAAGGGTTGAAGGCTTTGTGGCGTCGGACCAAATGCTTTCGGGGAGCTGAAGGCCTTCCATCCGGATGAAAGGATCTACCAGCTGCGGCGAGAGCTTAGGCTGTCAGAATAACATAGTTCGCGTCGCCATTCTTTTAGTTTCCAGAAGTACTGTTTGGAGACCACCAGAAATGGACGGCGAAGGGGCGGCGACAACAATCGGGCAAGGGAAATGTTGGTGAGATGTGCCCGCGCCGATGACGGGAAAACAGATACGCGCACTCACCTCTGCATGCGTGGATAGGAGAGCTGCTTGAGAGAATAAGGATCTGTAAAATTGTCAGGCATGCGAAGGGTTTCAGCGTCGAGGTCGAGAATGTACGTACAACACGGAGCAGCGCATCGACGCCGATGGGAACCCGGCGACCGCGAGGCATTGTAGCCGTTGAATACACCACATCGGTGTCGCTGTGGAAGCTGGCTAAGGAAATCAGCTGGGCGCACAAGGCCGTCGTCGCCGACGAAGCTTCTGCCTCCCGGAGTGGGGTAGATCAGCTTGTCATCGGAAAGAGATAGCACACCCTCACTCGAGCGTGGAGCGAGGACAGAGAAGGGGCGCTCGGGGACAAAGGCTGTTCCCAGTAGTCAAAGCCGCCGCGCTGTTGGCAAGACGAGCTGCTGTGGTGCGGCCGGGCCGGCGGACAGGACGTTGGCAATCTTCGAGAAGGTGTCGGAGGCATGTCAGCACGGACAAAGGCATACTGAGACGCGCTACAGCGGTGGAGAGGAATCCAAATCGCTGCTCAAAATGCGTGCCGCGAAACAGTGCCAGCGTTGGACGATTGCGACCGGCTGTCAGAGATGTTGACCGCCGACTCCATCGAGATGCCCTCGACACGCGCGGCCCACGAATGGCTTGCGGAGGCGATCGCCAAACTGAGCCAAAGCCACTTGGAAGACTGGCTTGTCGCGCTGGACCGTCGTGAAGACTCCGCCACGCCTGCTGTTGCTGATGTTCGTTCGCGCATTGGAGTTACGCGCGAGCGGGATGAACAATGTCGCAAGCCCGTGGCGGCGTGAGACCGCCTCACCGTGTGTGTGGGCGCTCGAAGCACTGTCATTGGGGATCTTAGCCCCCGGGGCAGAAATCGCAAATGACAGCCTCTGCAGCTGCTGAGCCTCTCTTGACGCTTCACTATTGTCGCGCTCAATCGCCGCGCGGCCGCCGCCATCAATACCAGAGCGGCCGACTCGCGAACGAGGCCAAACGCGAAAATTTTCACTTCGCGCGACAATGCGCTTCGGAGAACCTTGCTACTCAGCGATGCAAAGACCGCCACGCGGAGACACGCAGCCAACGCCAGGAACGACCTCCTTGCAATTCTCTCTATTCCTTTTAGAAGTCACCACTTCTTCCTCAAGGACCGGCTCAAGGCCAGTCGATTGACGAAAAAGGAAAGGTCGCGTCAGCCTCAAGTAGTGCAATAGAGGCGACACTGTGGCAGCGAAGTATGAGCGGAGCTCAGGGACCAGCCACCCGGTTCCAAAAACTAGTTTAATCAAAAGAGCAAATCCCGCGTAGGGACGTTCTAGAGATTAAACTAAAAAGAACAGCTACTTCACTTGATCTAAGCCAAAAGGCAAAGAGAGCTGAAGAAGAAAAAGAGGAGTTGGGGCGCCCCGTCGAGGGGTTTAAGTAGGCGGGTCGGGGCGCGCTAGTGTGTGGTGGTCGGCTGCGCTGGTTTGGCTGGGCAACTGCTCTGGCTAGGCCCGATACGGATGCGTGATCGTCGGCGGGTCGCTGCTGCGGGCTTGGGATCCGCGGGCAAGATGCGCGTGGAAAGCTTGCCGGGCGGCGGAATCGCGCAGCTGGAAGGCGCGAGCTCCTATCGCTGGCTTTCCTTCCTCCAGTGAGAATCGCATGCGCTGCCAGCGTTGGTCAGTCCGCGTCCGTTTCGCGCACCATCTGAAGGACCCGCGTGCAAACCGCCGCCGAGTACGTCACGGAGGCTGACTACTACAACAGACGCAGCAACGCGGTACCATGCTGGATGGACGGGCAGACATTCTGCACGCGACCTGCTTCTGCCGCCACAGCAGGCGCGCCCGGAGGAGCACGTGGGCTTCCAGATCCAGGCACCGTGATTTCACATTTCCAAATTTCTCGCCAGACTTGTGAAGAAGGTGGGCAGGCGTCGGCGGCGAAGCGTGCAGGTGAAGGATCTGACGCGGGTGATGCCTTCTTGAAGCAGGTATGCACACCGGGACCCATCCACGCATCGCTGACATGGTGGCACCTGGCGACGATCGACGTCCATGAGGGGCTTTGGCAAATTCCTGGATGTACATACCACAGCAATCTTGCAGTCGGAGCCGGAGACCGCGGGAGGACCATGCCACTGCGCTCCTCCAGCTTCGTTCGGGACCGCGGAGCTCAGGAAGACAGCAGCTAGGACGCTAAGCATTGCGTGGACCTGATGCAACCCATTCACATATTTGCAGCCGCCACTAGACTTCCTGAACGCCTTCTGCGCTGTAAGGAGTGTTGGGGCTCCCATGACTGACTACTCACCATCTATCAGGCTCATATTTCGAAGAAAATGACAAATTTCGACACCGGAGGCGCTGGAGGAATGATTAGCGGCGTTTCAGCAAGCTCCAAAACGAGGCCCAGACGAAGTAATTCGAGTGTGCAAAACCTTGCTGGCACCCTATCCGATTCGCCGAAATGTCATGCGGGAACAAATCTGACTCGCTATTGGACGACTTCGTTGATTTTCATGCCCAAGCCTCTCACATCCTGCATAAAATTTACTTTCCAGGAAGGCAGTCATTCGGACCTGAAGCTACTGCTGCGGCGGTCCCTCGACGGCGCCTTGCCCTGGGCAAGCCCGACCAACGCGCGGCCCGACAAACTGGAAGCGATATTCGCCTTGCTGGGGGCGGCAGTCTCCTGACGGAGGAGAGCGGTCGAGGCTGTATCGTGCGCGACGCCGACGTCGTTCACGTCCATGCTGCGATGCTGCCTTCTGCGGATAGGTGAGACATCGCCAGCGGAGGGCTACTTGGTGCGTTTACGAGCGGATGAAGTGTCGATCTCGGGGAACGTCGAAGTCGGACAAGGGTAGCTGAGTTGCACGGCCGGGGCCAGCTATTGTCGCCGTAAATTGGGGTGCTTTGAAGAAAAGCGAGGCCTTCAATCTGCGTGAGAAATTTTTTTCTGACTGTTTCCTGATGTTTTGCCTCATTGCAGGTGATGCTTGTGACAGAATTCTGGTAGCGTACACCAACCAGGTCTCTTGCCATGTTTTAATGTACGGCTGCGGTTCGAATGAAGGGGCTGTGTATTGCAGTGCCTAAGGTCCAGGCGGGGCCCTCTTTCATCTTGCTCCAGGGAGGATGAGCCAGAGCCTACGGAATTGCGGTGCCCATATTCCTTCTGCTTGAAGGTCTCACTCAATCTTGTCTCTTCTTTCTCCTCTAATAGCGCTTGATGCATTTAGTGACGAGGCAGATAAAGACTTAACGCGAAAAAAAAACCAGAGTATGACGCAGGTTGTGATTAACATGATGGTGGAGGTAATAGCTAGACGAGCTCGGAAGAAGACAACGCCCCCGTATCCGACCAGTAATTCAAGGCAGCGCTTGCGAAATTGGCTAATAATCTCGACTTGCGGTCTTGGATTAACTCTAATTACCTGATATGCTACGCAGAAGGATTCCTCAGAGCCACCAAGATCACAGACAACAATCCCAAACTCCATCTCGAGCAGATTCCAACCCTGACATCGGCACAGATCCAGAAGCTGTGCAACAATATCAAGGCCCTATCAGGATCACGATAGGGTATTCCTGAATCAGAACGTCAAGGGCGTGTCAGCTTTACCAGCATGCAAACTGGATCCCTGGGTCTTCCGCGGACTTCAAGTACCGCACCTAGTCCTGTGAGAAGATTACGGGCGACACGTTCGAGAGAGCGAGGCCGAACGAAGGACGGGTGGAACATTTAGTCGTCTTCTTCGACGTCAAGAACCTGCTTTGAACGATGCGCCAATCAAGGCCAGCCCGGAGAATATGGTAGAATGAACCTCGCTTCATTGAATCTCTCGAAAATTGGAAATGGCGGGTGTAATGAAATGGTAGAATGCTCAATTGTGACACGAATCGTAGAAACGAATCTCTGTCTTCTGTAGCTATGGAATCTATGCTGCTATATATACGTATTTCCTATGCTTATGTCTGGACTAGTGAGTTTCGTACTCTCTGACATCTGGCATGTGATATTGTGGTTCTTTGGTTCTCGATGTGTGGCAGTGAGGCGAAATGAGTTAGTTTCTGACAGCGGGTGATTTGGCAATGGCGGCTCAGGAACTGACGGCGCGGGCATTGCCGTCGTGCAAGTTTCTACCACAAATATAGGAGTCAAGGATGGCGAACTGGTGGTATAATGCCAGAAAAGAAAGCCCAAGGCTTTTTGCCATCATGAAGCGATGGGTAAGGAAAGGGGAAATAAACTGAGAAGGCATGCCAGGCTCTCATGAAAGGTCAGAAGACTCAAGCTCTTCATGCGGAAGGCGTCAGATATGGTGAAAACTGTGGTGGAACTGGAGCGCTTGCAGGGAGCGTGGCTAGCTCAGGCGCCGCAGTCAGCCGCGAACTAAGAACGGAATGCGAAGAGCGGCGAGACGGGTCCGCTCATGGTCATGGGCAGGATTTCGATGAATCTGGGCTTGCAAGAGGAGCTCGTTGATGCCATCCTAATGGGGGAGATCGGGAGCAGATTGGTAAGGGTAGCGGCGAGGCAGTGGAGAGGCAGCCGCAGATCTTGTGGCTGGGCATGCGAGCGTGAGTAGCGGTCGGGTGGGCCCATCCGGTCCTGCTAGCGCCGCGACAGAGCGTCATTCTGAGAGTACAGGGTCACAACACGGCTATGGGAGACGGCTTCACACTCTGGGGAAGGTATGCATAGGGCAGGATCTAACGGAGGATCTCCTTTGAAGCGCGATTTCACGGGCATGAGCAGCCATGGAGTTGCGCGCTGGCAGCACAGTCACATTCCCTTGTGGCTGTCAGTGAGATACGGCAGGTACACGGCGGTGTGCCACTGCCATGACCCGATAAGGTGGGCTGCTGCTGCGCGCAAGAGGAGCGCAGGCAACGGTTGCCAAGCTTCCCATCACCATTGCCAGCCCTCCGCTTTCTGCCCCCCTCACCCGCTCTTCCTGAAGCAGGCTTTTCCTCCCCCAGCAAGCGCGCGCATCGGCATCAGCGACCCTGTCCATCGGCCTCCGCGTCTGCCACATCCTCTTCTGCGACTGCCCGCATCCTGTCCTTGCCCCTACTTCTCTTTCTCGTCCATCTTCACCTCACCGCCGCCGCTCATCTCTTCAATCGCGGTCTTGACTTTACTCCTTTGTCCTCGTCGACGTGCCCAACCGCTCGATTCCATGCTCGCATCTGCCAAGGCGCTGTCTCCCTCAGCGTATCAAACCTTGCGGGCAGCACGAAGCAGCTAGGACACAGAGGTATTGTGACGTCACCGCTCTCATAGCGTGTGCTAATACTCCCTCCAGATCTTCCAGCCTCCGATCATTGAGCTTCACGCGACCGCACTCGTCCGCACAGTATCAACACCACCCGTTATCCCATCGAACGGACCTCATTCAAAGCCGGCAACCGCCACACCTATAACAAGACGCACGAGGCTTCTCTGAAAAGCTCTTATGCTGGCGGGTCTGCTACCATCCCATCTCGATGACGACGCAAGACGTGACACAGTTGGTTGTCCGGACGGCGGATTCAGCACAAACAGCCAAACCTCACTCTTGAAGCGGCATACAGATACAGGAAGAAGTAGCTGAGCCAGCGGTGGACGCTCTCCATGTGCTGGAGGTGCTGATAGCTGGGGAGTGCATCAACAGCTTCCTGGACGTCAAGAAGATCTGGTGTGAGTTGGGATCACAACGAGAGTAGCGTCTGAAGTTGGTAAGCACACTCTCATGTCGCCTATAATCGAGCCTCCACTGATTCTGAAATAATGCACCAGGCCTGACTCTATCGCCCCTTTGAAGTTCCCATCTCGCTGTCGTATGAGCAGTGAAGCTCCTCCGACTTATGACACACGAAACTCCCTTTATACGCACCATTTCGCACAACAGCAAGTCTGTGGGGAGCGTGGCACCAGGCTTTGCTTCGACATCTTGGACGGACAAAGAGGGAGAGTAGGGCCCAAAGAAGCCCCACCGCTGGAGAGCCTGCAGCACTTCAGCCATAGCTAATAGTAGCTGCTCCTTGCAGCGGGCCATTTGGCAACGAGCCAACGGCAATGGTAGCTGCGCCCCTTGGATAGCAGCAGTCCTGTCGCCAACTGCGTGGGTGGCTAACAGCATTGCGCGCTGCCCCTCCAGAGTGCTTGACAGAGACCACCTCTCTTGCGGTTGATTCGAGGAGCTGGCAAAGATCATTCGTTGCATCAACGACTTCGTACGCAACAGCCTTGATGTCGAGGATCTACCGAACGTCCGCCTCGTCAATAAGGACATGAAGGCTTGGATGGAGGGCGACAACTTCGAGTTTACCACCTGCAAAGCCTTCAACACCTTGCACATGAACCGTCGACTATGGAACTTCGACGAGCAGCTATCCATGGCGCGCTCCAAAACATGGTTTGTTTCTGCAATCACTCAACATACTCGACCTGGTGCTCTAGTGAGTCTCTTGAAGGATTCTATACCTTCGATCCATCAGCGCGCCCCAAAACATCGCTTGCTTCTGCAACCACTTCTGCATCCATTTGGACGAAATACTCGACCCGGCACTCCTGTAAGTCTCTTGAAGGATTCTATACCTTCGACCCCAAGAAAAAGTCTATCTGGATGCAAGTGTTCGCTACTCTCGGGTCAATTCTCACGCTCTCAATCTCCGCGCCTGGCCAGCCTGACTGGCACAAGTTCGGCTCCGGGGAGGAAATTCTCGGGTCCATCATCAAGGCTTCACCTTCGATCATACCCCCGTCCACCGGCGGGGGTAACCGCCGAACACGGTCACCCTTGTTGAGTCAATGGTCACGGCTCTGCCGTGCTTTTACATGATGCCTCAAGAGTTCAAGCGCGTCATAAGCGATCCCCTTCCACCAACAGTAATTACACGGTCCATCATCAACCAGAGATATACTCACCCTGGTACTCCTGGAAGTCTCTTGGAGGATTCTATACCTTCGACCCTACCAAGGGGTTCGTCTGGATGCATCTGCGTATCTGCGCTCATGGGACATTATGGCATGTACAACCACTTCCAAGTCCTGGAAGTTATCCCGTTCCGGGGTATCAGCAGCTGCGTTGTTCGGCCGACAGAATTTCCTCAGACGGCTGCGAATTGACGGCGTCAACTTCTATTCTGGAATTGACTACGGCTTCCGCGCCCCCCTACTGGCGGCATGCACCCTCACGAATGACGACCACAAGCAGCCAGCCTTGTCTGTTCGCATTCCAGATCACCCGTGGCGCTCTGGGTGGGGGCCTCTTCACCCACCCACGACGCGCGCGCGTGGAAAGCGTCGTAACGGCGCGACAAGTTTTGCCGCCCGTTGCCAGAGGGGCAGAACTGTCTGCCATGCTCAAGGTCGCCGAGACCAAGAGGTGTTTAAGTCTCGTAGAGGATTCTATTTGTGGGGTGGATTGGGGGATTGGGGCGCTGAAGGCGCGCGGCGTCATGCCGTGCTCCTTCAGCGCCCACGCCCGCACCACCGCTCCCAAGCTCTTTTTTTTTCAGTTTTTTTTTAAGAAAAAAACACCATCATCATGCCCAAGTGTTATGATCAACACTTGATGGAGAAGAAGTGCATCTGTAAGTTTCCTCTACTCACAATCAGGCGATTTGATTCTGACGCTGTTAAGTGCTCATCAAGTGCTGCGACACCAGCCTGTTCGATATGGAACACGTCTACATTACTTGCGTCTCCGAGATCAAAGATCTAGGCGGCCCCTGGTGGGAGCTTCGCTGCATCACCAAAGACCGCCGCCACCTCGTCATCAAGAAGGGCCCCAGCGCCTTCAGCGGCCTCAGAGGGGCAGTGGTGTTGGATTTTGGGTGGAAAAGCGGAAGGATGATTGGAGGTATTTAATTTTTCTTGGGCGAGGGAATGAATCAAATAGAATTCGAGTGCGAGTTTCTGAACTTAATGGAATGGAGGAGAACTCGCTCTCCGTCAGTCTGCATGTGCCCTGTTACATGTGATTTCTTGTTTCTGGCACCTTGTAATACAATGGGTTGGAAGAAGGTACGCAAGCTGATCTATAGATTATCTGCAGGCAGCGTATATACATGCGCTCTCAAGTGACTAGCTATTAGAAAACAACAAAAAGCACATCAAAGAAAAAACGAAAGCTGGTTCCATCAGCATTAACACCAACCGAAACAGCATCCGTCCTCATCTTCATCTTCACCTCCGCAGCCAAAGCAACCGCCGCCACAACAGTCCCCCTCACAGCATCCCTCTCCACAGCCACCGCAACAGTCGCACTCACAGCAATCCTCTCCACAATCCCCACAGCAACCATCGCTGTCGCCATCGCCAGCTTTCTCCTCCTCATGGCTTTCGGCTCCATGATCAATCTCAGTAGAGTCGTTGTCGACGCTATGCCCATCGTCACTATCAGACCCGGCTTGCTCGGCAGCATACACAGCAGCGCCTCCAAGTGCGGCTCCGCCGATGGCAGCTGCAGCGATTTTCGTCCCGTTGTTGTTGTTGTTGCTCGGCTCAGAGCTGTGCTGGCGCGTCCGCTCCTGCGAGTATCTCTCCCGCGGCTCGTATTGGCTTTGGTATGGTTGTCGTTGGTGCTGGTCTTGCTCTTGGGTGTATTGCTGTCGCTGGGTGTAGTCGCTCTCCTGTGCATATGGCTGGCTGTCGTATGCATCCTGCTGTTGTTGTTCGTACGAGGGCTGTCGCCCGTATGGGTCGTGGGCTTGTTCGTACGGCTGGCGGTGATATGGGTCTTGTTCGCGTGGTTCATGTTCCCATTGTCTGTGCTGCGGTGGCTGCTGCCAATCATCATCATCCTCAGGTTGCGCCGGCTGCCACTGGGCCTGTTGCCGCGGCTTCTGTGATTCTGGCTCCCACTGATCGTGTCTTTGCTGTTGCCGCTGCTGCTGATGCCGGATTTCGTCGTCGTCCCATTGTTGCTCCCGTTGTCTTGGATCATCAAATTGTTGTTCTTGTCGGGAATCTACCCTCTGATCCCGTTGGTGGGAATCTTGTCCTTGATACTGCCGCTGGTTATTGTCCCACTGTTGATGTGGCTCGGCCTGCCAGTGATTCTGATCCGCAGGCTGCGATCGATACTGCTGTTGAGGGTTTTGCCACTGGTTTTGATGCGGGTAATCTTGCCACTGATGCAGCTGCGGCGGTCGCGACTGGTCGTGTTGCTGGAGGTCCTGCCACTGGTTTGACTGTTGGAACTGTGAGTGCTCAGGCCGTTGGGACAGCAGGTATTGCTGATCAGGTTCGTGGTGCCCGGGTTCCTGGTCGCCTTGCTCCTCGTCACTTTGCTCCTCCTGTTCGTCTTGCTGATTTTGGGATCCACCCAGAGGCCGGGGGTCTCCTTGCCCGGCCTGGTGAGTCGGGGGGTTCTCAGGCTCTGGCTTACTCTCCTCTGGCTTCTCGTCCTGCTTCTGCTCATCCTCTGGCTTCTTCCCATCTACAGGCTTGTGTTTCTTACCATCTTCCTCTTCTCTCCTCTTCCTCTCTGCCTCTTCCCTCTCATGTCTCTTCTCCTCAGCCTCGTCCTCCTCATGCCGCCTCCTCTCATCCGCGGCTTCTCTCTTCCTCCTCCTCTCCTCATCCCTCCTCTCCTGCTCACGCCTCTTCCTCTCCTTATCCTCATACCTATCAACAACCTTCTTCATCTCCGCTTCCGTCGCATGCCCCTGCTTCGCCACCGCCTTCTCCAAATGCTTGACCTGCGCCTTCAGCCCGCCGCTGCTGCTATCGCCTCCTCCATGACGATGCTGATGCGAGCTCGACCCGCCGCCAAACTGCATCTTCGGCGCAAACGACGATGACGAGCCGTGGTGCGCCGCCCCGCCGCCAAACTTCGGTGCGAACGACGACGATCCACCGGACGAAGACGACGGCGCCTTCGCCTGCTGCGTTGGCGGCGGCCGTGGCGCCTGTACCTGCGTCCTCTGCTGCTGCTGCTGCTGCTGCGGCTGTGGCGCCGCCACCGGCCTCTGCTTCCCCGCCGCCGCCGGCACCGGCGCGCTGTAGTTGTAATTGTTCGTGACGTTCTGCACCGGCGGCCGCGTCGGCGGTGGCGGACCAGCGGCGGCGGGGGCAGTATGGCTGTTGTTGTTCGGCGGGCTGGGCCGGCTGGACGCCACTCCTCCAACCGGCACTCTCGCGGGTATAGCAGCAGGGCGGTCGGCTCGCGGGGGTATTGGGCTGGCGGCGCTTGCTGCTGCTGCTGCTGCAGTCGGGGCGCCTCCCGGTGGGCGCGGTGCGGCAGCGGGGCCATGAGGGTCGGCGCCGAGGGGACGCGGGCGCAGTTGGCCGGCTGATGCGGTTTGCCGGAGGCTCAGGGGGTGTTGTTGTTGCTGCTGTGGGCGCAGGGCGGCCGCCGCTCCGCCTGGTTGGAGGCCGGCGGGGAGTGGGCCGCTGCCGGGTTGAGGCTGAGGCTGGGCTCCGGGTGGGAGCAGGTGGCTGCCGGAGCCGCCGCTGTTGGGCGGGAGGCCGGCGAGGTGGCGTTGCTCGGCTAGGGCGGCGCGGTCTGCTGGGCTTAGTGGGCGGGAGGCGGTTGCGGTTTGGAGGTTTGAGAGGGATGGTAAGACGTTGGATGTAGTCTGAGACTTCGGCAGTGGTGGACGGTCGGCGGCGCCGTATTGCTGGCTGGAAGGTACGGATTGTAGGCCAGAGGGCTGTTGATTATTAGGTGCGGGTCGAAGCGCAGAGGGTAGTTGATCATGGGCGGCAGGTTGAAGCCTCGGTGTTTGTTGACCAAGTGCTGCTGCAGCATGAAGCTTTGGGAGTGATTGCGGACGGCTAAGCGCTGGCCCTTGAAATCGTGGGGGTGGTATACTATCAGTGTATCCTCCAAGGCCCAGCGGCGAGGGGCTATCGGAAGGCCTCTGGGTTCCAGGATGTTGTGAACTAGCCGTGGATGGTGGTGATTGATCAGACGAGGCTCGCAGCCATGGTGGCAGTGGCCGCTCGGCTGTGGGCTGAAGACCAGATCCTTGCGGCCGACCACCATTCATCTGTGCGGATGCTCGGGGGACAGCAAGGTTTTGCTGGCTGGATCTGTGCATGTTCGTAGCGTACACCGGAGGATTCTGAGGCCGTGCGGGCTGTGGATTGTACGCCATTTGCTCAGTTGCGCGGGGCTGCCTCTGTACTGGCCGCGGCATGGGAGGCCGACGCTGCTGGTCGGATGTGTAATCCATGTTGGACGAATGTAATGGGGAGAACCGTGCAAGGTGATCCGGCTAATGAATCAACAATTGAGAGATTAGTCAAAGACTGAATGCAAGGCTATAAAATTCAGAAGAAAGAGTTTGATCTTGAAGCAACTTTATACACTTGATTTTCTTATTCTACGGATTGGAGGCTCTTCTGGTGTTCCAGCCCCCAGCTTCAGCGCAACGCTCTTCTGCACTGGCGTTCGCACCCCTGCTACAGCCACAAGCCCAGAACGATCAGATGCGGCTTACTCCGCAATCCTTCCACGCCCCCACTCCCAAACAGCCAGAACATATTCCGAAAAAGATCGAGTGCAGTGGTGATAGCTTGGCAGGTGTGCTTGAAGATGCTGCTGCGCGCCATTCCGATGCCTCTTTATGACTGCATGCATCATGTCGGCGTTCGTGGCCATGCTTGCGTAATGTTGGTCGTCGCGGCCATGCCTTCCCAATTCTTGACCCCTGTGACTACCTTTTCTCCAGCATAGGCAATCTGGATCAGCACCAGGCTTACGGGCTTGCTTGCGCAGCAAATAGATACAAGTTGAGCCGTATGATCGACGGGCTGCTGCATTTTTATCTTCACTTTCATTTGGTCCCTGCTCATCCACTGACTAATTGCCGCGCAGAAGGCTGAGAGGCCGCCCGCTTTGCACACCGGCGAGCGCTGCCCCCTCCCATTTTATTTTAATCCTACTGGCTTCGAGATAAGATTATGTCTGAGCCTGAGACCAGAGATCGAAGCTGAGAGCCACAGCGGCCTGACGTGGTCGTAATTCACCTGCACCGCCAGCGCGTATGTCAGATGGCCGATTGGAAGGCTAACGGCGCCAAAGCGCTGCAGCATGATATGCTCGATAGCCGCGATCATTCGATAGGAAAGGTTACCTGCATAAGAGTACCTGAGAGATTACAGGAACGAGGTTTCTCAGTAGCGTAAGCGAAATTCCCCTGCTGTAAATGGCGCCGCAGTCCGGGCTACTGCCTCCGCCCCTTCTGATATGCTTTCTGCATACTCCTGCTTCTACATTGCCTTGCCGTCTCATTGCTTCTTCCTTGGCTCTCTGCTGAACCGCACTCTCCCCCGGATTCACCTTAAGAGGGACATTGCAAGGTTCAGAAAACACTCTGCCACGAGTTACACAGTGACTTTCAATAATTTGACGCGCAAGTACCGTACACCTATCATGATTGTATGGGTGCAGTGATCAGAATTATCACTGGTCGTTTGATATGCAGGTAGCCGCTGATCTACTAACCCAAATCGGCGCCTTGATTCGTCTAAAAAGTTGGAGATTGGGGGCCGACAGACAACGCAAACATTTCAAAGACACATTAGTCTGGCCATCAGCGCGTATTTGGCCTTATCGGAAGACAGGGGAGGTGGCGCCTAGCTATATGAGGAGTAGCAAGCTACTCAAGCAGTCTTTACACCGAGCTGAGGGCCACGACGTGGCCCGGAGCAGGGATCGGAAGCGGGAAAATGCGGGGCATGGTCCAGAACAGGACTTGGATGCAGGCTTGGACTGGCGAATCACGTCTCAATACTTGAGCCTCATTGCCAGAACTGGGTCGGAGCTGACCACCATGGATTCTTCACGCCTTCATGCTTACCAAACACGCATGCAACTCTTTTTGCTTCAGCCTCATGGCTGACGGCCACATACTATCGAGTGCAGCAATGTTGGTACATGCCTAGCCGCTCAGCCTCGTTCTGACCATCGAAATTACTCTACTCACCTGCGCCTCTGGCGACTATCATCATGCAGAATTTCTCGTGTACGATTTCAGCTAATAATATCTCATGATTGATTAGGGGCTGAAATTGAAGGTTGGGACTGGAGTCTTCATATGAATTTCTATTATACGATATTGTGAGGAACAGCGCTTGGAAGGTGTAACCGCGCGGAGTGACTGGATAGGATAGCTTCAATCAGCGGTATTGGCCCCCTATATATTGCTCCATGTTGGAAATATCCAAGGAAGAATTTGAATTGACGATAACGATCACTTCTGCTCCCAGACATCTGCTTTGCATTCGTTAATCTTCAGTCTCTCCTCTTCGCTTCACGAGACACCCTACTTTCCCCCTTCTACTGCCTTCGCTCTTTTTAAGCCAAGATGGCGTTTCCATACCGCGGCATCAATAACAAGAAGGCGAGGAAGGCACCCAAAGCCTATGGTAAACCAGGGAAATTCCCGAAGAAAAAGGCCTCTCCCAGGCACATTCTTGGTGTGCTAGCCGCCTTGTTCTGGCTCGCGGCCCTCATCCTTGGTGGTCAGTATTCACCGGATTCCAGCCAATCTTCAGAGGCAAGTGGGAACTCATGAGAGAAACAGCCTTCACCCTCGTCGGCTGCATCTCGCCGAGCATGGAAAAACTCTACGTCGCCGACCTCGCCACGAACGACACGTACGCCGTCAACTTCCGCGTCGGATTCTTCGGTAAAGCCGAACCATCAACCTCCCCACACCACACAAACCCGCACTAACCGTTTCCCAGGCGGCTGCCTCTCCATGACCAACACCACCTCCGGCCCCAGCATCAGCGACGACGGCGGCGCGACCGCGCACACGCAATGCGTCACGAACATGCGCATCAAAGACAACGACGACCTGGGCGACCAGCTCATCAACGACTGGCCCACCACCGACGCAGCCACCGCGGAACTCAAATCCTCCCTAAACAAAACCCTCGACCTCGCCCGCCACCTGCAGGCCGACGTCTTCCCCGCCTCGCCGCCTACGACACACGTCGTCTTCCTGCTCATCAGCGGCATCCTGCTGTTCGCGCTGTCGACGAACCAGTCCGGCAAGCGCGGGTACAAGATGATGCTGGTGGCGGGCGTGCTGATGGGCGCGTTTGCGCTGGCGCTGGGGTATTTGGCGAGTATGGGGGCACTGCGGGCGCTGAATGCGCTGGTGGATGGCGATTGGGAGGTTGAGCAGAAGGGGATGGGTGGCGAGGGCGTGACGGTGCAGAGGGCGGGGAGGCTGTGGTATGTGCAGTTGGCGCAGTTGGTGCTTGTGTCGGCGTTTTATGTTTTTATGGGGATGATGTTTGTGTGAGGGGAGTGGGATGGGCGGGGGTGCTACACTATAGTGACGCTCGTTTGGTGATGGAGGGCTGTATGGGTTGAGGAGGGAGTTGTGCGGGGCAAATTGTTTATGGAGGATGTGTGGGCTTTGATTGGGGGGATTCTTTATTGTGTATTGTTTAGCTTCTTGTCAGTCGCTACCTCTTCTTTCTTTGTCTAAGTAGTCAGATCTAATGCTACTATATCTTATACCATCATTGATCCTCGAGCGTATGCCACACACTGGTGATGAAATAGATTATGTACTTCATTCCTACCAGAAGGGATCACAATAAGTTTCACTTTCTAACCTCTGTTCTGCGCTCCGGTACTCATCTAAAAACGGCTTTACACCCACTACTTAGGCCGGTGGTTTCTATTGATGGATGTATGCTGCTCATATACACCTAGATGTTGGATAAAACTGCCCTCAAACGAGGAATGTAATGTCTTGTGGAGGGTCAAGCTCTCTCGTCCTTCAAAATGCCACCGAGTTCGAACTTCGAACTTCACATCGTTCCCTCATAGATCAGCCGACCATCTCTCCTCAGGCCGATTCCCCCGATCTGAGGCACTATGGCGCCGCAGTGCAAAATCCGACTGGGTGGTAATTTTGGGCGTGATCGGTACGTTAAACACTATTTTGAATAACCCTGACAGCTATGATGGCCAATTGAAGAATAAACATATCCAACATGTCCAAGACATGCTGCTATGGCTCCTCAAGCTTATCCTTCACGAAAACTGCGAATGTATCGGCATGACTGAGTGCTAGATTGGGATAGCAAGTAAGCATGCAGAGACACCAGGCTGATGAAGCATTCCAGGCGTGATCCTTCGGATGGCCAAGAAAAAGCATTCGTCATCCCCGGTGGTCTGATTCACGGTGTTCTGGTCCATCTTTCGAGCGGATATGTCCATAGGTTGTTGATCAACCGGGCCGGCGGAATGGCACGACTCGGGCGAGACACGGCCGATGGCTTATATCATCAAAATAGCCGTCACTGCCACACTGCGTGCATATGCACGTGAGACGGCTTTATCCGTGAAGAGGCAGTAGGCATCGCTGCCTGGATATTTCTGGCCCCGGTAAGCGAGCCACTTGACATGCAGCCCACCACACCGTCCAGGATCTGCATGCGACCATTCCTTATCGTACGCGAATCCTGAAAATTGCACATCACAGGCTTCGCCTCAAGGCTGAAATGCATTTGTTACTCAATATTCCTAAGAATATCAATGGCTGGCTTGGCGGAGTAAGACGTGGATGGGGCCAAAAATCGGAGTAGCTGAGCGACACCGACCTTCAGCTTGCTCAATCTCAATTTGAGTTAAATAGGGGGTCATTCAACAATGCACTGCCAATTCAGTCAAATTTCTTACCTCAAATTAGCAACCAAACTTGCCTCGTTGTAAGACTCCTTGTTTATCATGGCTCTTACGCTCTCCTCAGCTACAGCTGCATCGCAAGCAGTCAACGCTGCAACAAGTACAGGCACAGATACATCGAGCGCTGTGCCAGCAAAGGCCAAACTACGCCCGGCAAAGAGACGAGTCTTTCGAGCCGACGACATACCCCTCGAGTGGAACAAACAGATCCTCAGTGATCAGCTTCAAGAACGGTTCTCAGGCCACAAGCTCCGCGTCGACTCATTCTACACACATCCAACAGGTGAAACAAATACTGCTTTGGTCACTTTCTACCCGCCCGTCCCAGAATCACTGCCATCTGATGACGAGCCGAACCGTCGTGACTGGGTGGAGCTCGGTGACGACGACCAAATCGCCCTCGGCCCTTGTCATGGACTGACGACTCTCTTTGAGCCTGGAGATGGACAGCCACCAAGGGTTGAGTAAGTCTTCATACCGAAATCACATGTCCAATTAGCTAACCGAATACTCAGCGTTGTTTTCGTTCACGGACTTGGCGGTCATCCGATCGGGTCATGGATGGCGCCTAATGGCAAGTTTTGGCCCCGCGACTTTCTTGGAAGCGACCTTGAGGGCGCTCGAGTCTTGTCGTTCGGCTACGAGGCAAAGTTGAACAAAGACACCTCAACATCCCAGCTTTCCGACTTCGGGCGGCAACTTATTGGCGAGCTTCCAGAGTTTCGATCAAGTGCAGAGGTATGATTGTAAGGATGTTCCACAAACTGATGATATGCTTACATAATGTAAAGGACCAAGAACGCCCATTGTTTTTTGTTGGTCATAGCTACGGCGGCACTGTCATAAGCTGGGTGTGTTGTTACAACTCTTGTATGAGCAACTGCGTACTGATCTCCATAGATTCTGAATGAGCTGTCTTCCAAGAAAGATGGTAAACCTTCAGATGGTGATCTCTTGAGGGCTATCCGATGTGCTACCTTTTTCGGAACTCCCCACTCAGGAATGAGCGTCGAGCCTCTTGAAATTTTCACCCGGGCATCGAAACGGCAAAACGACAGTATGATCAGAACTTTGGGTGATCTGAAACCCAACTCAGAACTCCTCAGAGTCCTCCATGACCATTTACGCCGTCTCTCCACGACTACCAAAATTCGCATAATCTCGTGTGTGGAACAGAAACGTACTCTTGTACCCGTATGTAACAGACATATAAACCCACTGGAACATGGCAGTGGGAGCTGACTTGACTAGAAAATCAATGACGAGGATGAAGACAAATTCTATCAACCAGTCGATCAGAATACTGCACGGACATACGCTCAGACCGAAGGCGATGTCATTCTCATTCATGCAGACCACCGGGAGATGGTTAGATTCGACCGCAAAGCAGATCCGAACTACCGACAAGTCCTTCGACAGCTGAGACAGGCTCTGGAAGAGTGCAGGTCAGCCAACTCCCCTTGAATGAGATGATAAATGCCTAGGCTGACCAAGAAGCAAGACAGACCAGCATAATACGGACACTCTCTGAAGACCAAAGGCGAAGTCTGTTGACTTCGCTGAAAAATGCAACCCCCGAGCTCGAGGACCATCGAGCGGCAATTAAAGATGCTCATGACTCAACATGCGAATGGTTGCTGCAGTACACGCAATACAAGAGACTGATTGACATGTCAAGAAATGCGAAAGAGGATGATCCTATTTTATGGATCCAAGGGAATGCAGGCAGTGGGAAGTCTACAATCATGAAATTCGCCGTTACACACCAGGAAGTGAACAATCACCTCCCTATCTCCTTCTTTTTCAGCAACCGAGGGCCACATGCAAAAACTTCAGTCAAGGGCATGTACCACTCGTTGCTCTTGCAGGTGCTTCAAGCAGCCGAGAGCGTCCCGAGCAAAGTGGCTGTTCTGGACCAATGGAAGCGAGAGCCAAATATGACCTGGCAGACTCCTGCACTAATGCAACTCCTCGAGGCTGTAGTCCCCTGTCTTGGCCGGCCGGTCCTTTGCTTCATCGACGCCCTAGACGAGTGCGAAGCCGTCCAAGAGGTGGAAACCTTCTGCCGCCGACTGGCACAGCTATGCGCTAAGAACAGAGCCATCTTCAAAGCATGCTTCTCCAGCAGACACAGTACCAAGCCCTCCACCCAGCAGCAGCGGACGCTCATTCTTGAGGAGCAAGACGGCCACAAGCGTGACATCATCACCTATATCGAACGCAACCTCCCAATTAGCCAAGGGGAGTCCGCGCGGCGCATCTGCAACAACCTGCAGCAGAAAGCCTCTGGCGTCTTTCTCTGGGCCGTCATCGCCGTCGAGGCTCTCCGCAAGGAGCTGACCTACGGCCGTCCACCCATGCTTCAACAGCGCCTCGACGAGATGCCGTCCGATCTCCGCGGGCTGTACCAGCATGTCCTGACGCGCGACAGCAACGACCCAATGCTGCATTGCCTCCGCTTGGTGCTCTTCTCGCAAAGGCCGCCCAGTCCGATGAGCCTCTACCCCCTCGTCACGATGCTGACCGCCGGTTCGGACGCTTTGAGTATGCTGAGCGATTCGTTTGGCCAGAGAGGGTCCATCGAGGATCGGGCACGAGACTTCCTCATGGACGCATCCGCAGGGCTCGTAGAGGTCGCTGGGCCGCATGGATCGGTCGTGCGGTTCGTCCACGCGTCCGTATCGGAGTACCTCCGCAGTGATGAGGCTATCAGCCAGGTGTGGCGCGAGTCGCCGGAAACCTTCCTCGGCAAAAGCCATGATGTCGTCGCGGGCTGCTTTGGCAGTCTGATTCAGAACGCGTTTGTTCCGGCACTGCGTGCTGTAGAGCACGGTGGGTACCTGGAGTACCCTGGCTGGCAGGATGATGAGGCGGGCTGCTTGGAGCGAGGATTCGGCGGGCCCGTCGAGCCCTACTACGACGATCAGCCCGGGCAGGGCTTCGCGGCAGACGAGCTCTTCCTCCCCCACCACGGCACCGGAGCTGCCATGCAGTACTACCACGATGCCGCCATCGACGCCAGCCATCCTTCACACACTCTCCTTTCCCCACCGCAGCACTTACCGCCGCCCGATGACCCACTACTCTCCGCCGCAATCCAGTACGCCGTCGACAACATCTTCCACCACTCCAACGCCGCCCAAAACGCTGGCATCAGCCAAACCTCCTTCCTGCAATCCTTTCCGCTCCCGCAATACATCAACCTCAAAAATACGCTCGGTGCCGCCCACAACCAGCACCAACAGCTCGAGCCCTACGCCGCCGATACATCCCTCCTCCACGTCCTCGCCGGCGAGAACTCTCCCGCGCTCCTCACCACACTCCTAGCCACCCCGTCGCACACGAACGAGTTCGACCGCAAAGACCCACATACCGGCCGCACGCCGCTCGCCACCGCTGCCGCGCACGGCAACGCCGAGGTGGTGCAGCTGCTGTTGGCGAGCGCCGCCGTCGATACAGAGGCGAGAGACGTGGATGGGCGGACACCGCTTGCGCTAGCCGCTGGAGGTGGAAATACTGAGGTGGTGAAGTTTCTGCTGAAAAACGCCGCTGTTGATGTCGAGGCTGGAGACGACGATGGACGCACGCCGCTGGCGCTGGCGGCGTTCAGCGGAAGTGTCGAGGTCGTGCGGTTGCTGCTCAGCTGCCAGGGCGTCCGCGTGGACGCTCGAGACAAGCTCGGCCGCACGCCGCTGTCACTGGCGGCGCACGCTGGCGTCATCAAAATCGTCGGCCTGCTGTTCCGGGCTGGTGCGGATCCCAGGGCCAGTGATGCAGGAGGGCGCAGTCCGCTTTCGTTTGCTGCAGAGGAAGGCTTCGTGGACGTGTGTAAGTTCCTGATCGAGACATGTCGGGTTGATCGGTCTGCGAAGGACGTCCATGGCGCTGGTCCGCTCGATTATGCGGATTGGAGAAGGAGTTCGCTCGCGGCGGAAGAGCGTGGACTGGTTCCGGAGTTTGACGCCGTCATCGCGATGCTTAGCAAGGACAACTCGCAGCCACGGCTCGTGGAGTCGTATCAGGTGGAGCCACGGCAGCAGAAGCCGACGCAGCAGAAGGTGTTGAGATACGAAGAGCATTATCGGCAGCCAAAGGTCAACCAGTCACTTCATGGCCACGGGCTGCAGCATCAGGCGCCTTCGTATCATCACACACCATCGCACCATCAGCAGCCACACTATCAACACGCTCGTTCCCAACCAGCGCCGCAGCACGCTCTGCGTTTCCCACATGAAGAAGCCTCTCATTATGAACCAGAAGTTCAGTCTACAGCCGACTGGCAATACGACACCGCATCGCCTAGCGTTTATTCACCTGCTACTACCTGTGGTGATCATGAATACGACGATGGAGACCATGGCGACACCCATGTGGAATATCATGACTGTGATGATGAAGGCGGACATGAGGAGAATGGACATCATGCGTATGACGGCGACGGATATGGATACGATGATGGCCAAGACAGTGGATATGGCGATGAGGAAGACGGTCATATAGACGATGGATACGATGACGATGACAGTGATGACGACTCACATGGCGTTCGGCGTTGTTAGCGTTAGTTGTCGCTTTTACTTCTAATTCATTTTCTACAGTTAGTTCTTTAACAGACTTCAGTCATCATTAGTTTCACGCACAAGTGCCTAGCTCAATATTATGCAGAAGTGGCCCAAAACACCTGTGCTCTTGTGCTCAAATCTCGGTAACCCGATACAACCAGTCGCCACTGAAGCTCCTTGCCATCACTAGATATCTATACCCCAATGCGGTTGCTTCATAGCGACCACGGAAACTTGCATCAATGATATTCATGCTTGGGTGAAGTGAAGGGTATTTCTATCTATTCGTATAAAACCGAACCGAAGGTAGCTAACTTTTCTATAAAACCCAACTGGCGTTTCAAACCTAAGAATGAACCAGAAAGTAACAGAGGAGGGGAAAAAGAGCAAAATATTGAAGACATGATTTGAAGTGCGGGAGTGGGTTAATAAAGGAATCTCGTAACAGACAAGTCGTATTCATTCAACGTCATTTTCCTCGCTCAACGTAGATGAGGAAGAGCGTTCACAATTTAGATTTTATATCTTCAGCTCATCCCCACACTCAGCTCGAATACGTTCAGTCAGGGCTCTCGCAAGAATTCATCGCCGTACACTACGTCATACAAAGGTGGCAAGAGGAAGAGGAAGAATGGTAAGAAGGCTACAGATGTACAGGAAGCGTCCTCGAAAATCGGCAAAGATGATGTAAATGGCCCGTTTCCCTCGGAGAGCCATCTACAGTCTACGGCTGGCCCTGGTCAACAAGCCAAACCCTTAGTGACTCAATCACAATCATCTCTTGACAAGATCACGGAAGCATTTCAGCCTAGAAATCTCCGCGATAGTCTCTTGGCTAATATGCAAGCACTGCTTGACGATCATGTGTTCGAAGAAGGGCATTCTTCAAGGACAGAGATGGACAAAAGTTTGGCCGAGATTTGTGACCGCAACGAGAGCATTTATAACGCGATCACTAAGGGAAGGGGTTCTCTCCGGATCGCCATCAAAGAGAAATCCCGCTGCAATCTTGGCCATCTGACTGAACGTCTATTGACTCTCAGTGTGGTTGACAACCATAGTGTTCTAGTGGCCGAATTGACAGCTATTTCGAAAATCCAAAGCCATCCAGAATGGTCAATTTGGACATGCCTCCAGCATGAATATTGTAAACAGAAAGGCGAAAAGTAAAACAATGCTACTTGCGCTAACGTTGCTAAGTGGGTGCTGGAATCGAAAATCGTACAGAGCAATGAGGTTGAGATTTGAAATGGATCGAAGGGGAAGTTCTGGGAGAAAGCGAACCGTTTGAAGGAAATGACAGTTCTCTTTGGCCGCGGTGTTGTGTTCGCTCTGGAGAAGGAAATTACCGGGAGCGTCATTGAAAAGTTGGCTATGAAAGAACGCGTATCAAGTTCACTGAAATCACTCAAGGTTCCTGAGTATAAGAGCTTGAAGGCCTTTTTCGACGCTATCTGGACAATCTTGCGGGGAGAGGTATGTCTCATACAGGAAACACTCCAAGCTGTCCCCAGGAATGATATAGAGACGGTACAGCATCTTCTGCGCTGTTTTCCATATTCAGATCTCGACACACTTTCACAGTATTTAAAGCCCCACGATCCAAAGGAGCCCGAGAACCAACAGGACAAATTTGGCGCAGTCATCCATGGAGCGACAACAGCGGGAATCGATGTTTCTCGAGGAGATCAGAATCTATCTATTTCGACACCATACAATCTGAGAAGAGATGAACAGCCAGTCATATCGCCTTTAAACAGCTCAGAGCGCCTGACTCCCCTTCTAATGCCTCCCTGCCCGGATCAGATGACGATTCCACCTTATCTGCAAACGTCTCGATTTCCAATATCCTCAGACCGTCGGAAGGGAGACGATCAACCCCAGTAGCTCCGGTACCAACGCCACATACAAGCCTTCCAAATTCTCAGGAGGCTGATATTACATCCCAATTCCACGCAGAAACGGTGGTCCCACCCGCCGGCCAGCCTCTGTCCTCGCTGTCTCAGCAGTCCTTCACCCCGGATATCGCCAGTCAAGTTAGGAAACGTAGACTTTCACCACTTCACAATGCAGATCCACTATCAAAACGGCAGCACACCGATGGCAATATCGCCTGCGGGGGTGGGCCTCCCAATGCCTCGCAGACTTCTCAATCTGCGTCTTTGGCGCCTAGCTCCCAGGCATCGCCGCCAAGCCTGCCTCAGCGAAGAGGCTGGAAGAAAAATTGGCCTATATGTTGATGCGATGGGTTGGATGCGAATAAGTTTAAAGCACACATGAAAGAGGTACACTTGCTCACAGATCATGGGAGGGAGTACGAAATTGTGCTGGCTTCATCTGGATCTTGGGCACGAGAAGGGGTATCATCCGAATCGTAGAAATTGTCTATCTCGGCAAGGCCATCGTCGTGAGAGATTCCTTCCCAAGCAGATGTGACTGACGTGGTAGGATTCCTCCGATGGGAATATCAAAGGTAGCAAGTGTTCTCCGTGAGAGCTGCAGCTGCGTTGGTAAATGCCGATCTGATGCGTCTCTCGTACATACAAGGAGTCTTTCGCCTTTGAGTTGAGGATTCGTGGGTGCGGAATGCAATGGTGCGGCAGGAAATGGGATGATGATGGTGATGATAAATGAGTGCCGCGGCTGCCGAAGGCATCTACGTGTGTTCCGCAGCCGGTCCGCCCAGCGGCCTCCTTCAAAGCTGGCACGTGCATTGGTGGCTCAACTTGCTGACATAACCTGTACGACTTAATTTCAATGGAGGGCTAGTCGATTTCACCGAAAGTCCACCGTATGAGTCTTTCAGGACAGTGATATGGCTTACGCAGGGTGTCACCGCGGCCGCTGAGATTTATACGTGGTGCATCATCTTTTCCAAAGCCTGCACTGAGATAACCGCAGCATTGGGGATTCCCCGCGTCCCGCCAAATATACCGCATCTCTCTTTCTTTGGGATTTCCTGGCATATAATGTCACCATCTGCGCCTATTGACCTTTCGCGGAGACTGTCTGGTTGAGAAAATCGGCGATATTCGTGTTTGGCGGGGTGATTGCATTCGCTGCGGGAAGCGCCTTGGGGTGGCTTTTTGGCGTTCGGCTGGAAATCACAGGATGAGGATGAAGGAGCTACTAAGATTAATTGTCTACGCCAGCGTGGCAGTGTAGACTAGATACAGCTCATTCAGCTTCGTGACGGGCATTATGTGTAGGACTTGGTATTGTGTATGAATAAAGTGGGTGACGAACCGCAAGCGAGTCGTACATGCATGTAGAGGCAAAGGCCCGCCGTTACAGATAGAGTAAGTGAACAAAAGAGAGAAAATTGGCCCAGGCCAGGAAAAGAATGAAAACGATCGGTGTCCATCATCCAGCTTGTGCATCTGATAAAAGAAAATCTAAGAGAGACACAGCTCAACATTCAAACGATCACCCGGTCTGGTCACAACTAGTGGAGAGTCGCTTCGGATTCAGGAGAATTATAAAGAAATCCTTCGACATGCACCTCGTTGCGCCCGGAACTTAGTCACTATAGCTTCGCCCCGACCCCAAATTATAGAAACCCAGATCTTCAGGGTGCATTTCCACGGCTCGGCGTGGATAGGGTCCTGTTAGCGTTGCTGTTCTCCTTTACTCCCCTCAATCAACTTGAGCCGGCACGTGAAGGCATCTCTCCATTTTCTCTCAGTTTGCTGGTGTCTGTGACTATGTGAGTCAGTTGCTGACCTCGACGTGAAAGCTTTTACTGCAACGATTAGAGCAGGGGGAGGTCCATCGTCTCGCGCATCGGCTTCACGTCGACAAGCCAATGATGCAGGCCTAGCCGGATTCTAAGTACATTTCCCCACAGACGCATAGGCCGCGGTTTTCTGCGCTGGCCCCGGCGTGGCTCCTGCAGGAGGCAGGCTTCCCGTCCCGTCTCAGCCGTAATTTTACGCTAGTAGACGCGGACAAAATATCGTGCAACACACCAACTTTGACCGGAAAGCTTGTTAATCAAGTACCTCCTTCTCTCATGTCACTGACCTTTTCTTACGCATGAGTGGACTGATAGTAATAACAGCACATGTATGGTCACTCTCGATTAGTGATGATTTTAGGGGCGTCATTGCGGTGGAGCGTGCCCAACGCCACAGTGCCAAGCTTTCCCCAAATTCGGTTGCCTCCGACCTGCATTGAGAACCCTTTCCCCTGGCTATCACGAAAGCTCTTTTTGCAACTGCCGACATGGCTAGATTGTGAGCCAAGTAAAACACAAGCCGCCCAAGAGTCGCCTACTCGAATCGCATCGTAAGAGAAATCTTACTTTGCCGTCAACGGGCCCTAATCACATATGACCCAGCGGTCTGAAGACCGATAAATCCGTTCAGATACGAGGAATGTGATTCGTGATTCTGATTTAGATTATGTCTTAAGACTTGCTGGAATGTGGCACTTCTCTACCCGTTGATTATCTGCAAAGGCTCGGAAATTTTAGCACTTACTCCAACCAACGAGATCACTGGTAAACGTGCCTCCGAGGCGAGCGGGATAACCAGCCGGATATATAAGGTTCCAGATTTGCTATACCTCTTTCAGTAAATGGGGCAGAGCTCGCATCGACGCGAACTCCATTTAAACTAGCACATGCTCTTAGCGCCGTGTCATATTATTTACTAAGGCCGGAGCTAGTTTAGATAGGAAAGATAATCTTCTTAGCAGGTAGTAGGTACTCCCGCCTTTAGCGTAGTGACGTGCATGTGCATTAGGCTCTAGTCTTGCAGATGGTACTTGTCCCGTGGTACAAGTTCTCACTAGTGGTCCAATCGGACTTTTCGGACTGGTAGCTGAAAGTCTACGCATCCTTCGGAAGATGTATCCTCCATCTAGACCAGCCACCTCTAAGCTAGGATTCGGTTGTGCATATGCCAACATTACGTTTTGCCCCTGTATGGCTCTGCGCGTGTTGTGCACTAGATACTTATATCCGAGGTACGATGGGAAATTTCCCTGTCGACACGTCTTTATTGTTTTTTTTACGCCGGTGTGCTGTCAACTACTCGGTTATGGGACTCACACCCACAGGCCCCGGTCTCACCCTGGCTCTTGTCTCGATCATTCTCCTCGCTCTATCATGGGTAACCGTTATCGGGCGTCTCCTTGTCCGACGAAATATTAAGGGAATTGGAACGGATGACTGGTTCATGGTTTCTGGGCTCGTAAGCTAGCCAATCCACTTGGAGCCATACCTGCTTTACAGCCTATATTCTAACGGACAGTATAGATACTATACACTCTCGCATGCCAGGCAACTATTTCCGCTGCATATAACGGTGTCGGCACACGCGCTGAGCAGCTAAACGAGTACTATAACCGGGAAGGACGCAAGGTAGCTTAATATTTCACGTTCTATACGAGGCGAACCCTACTAATATACGCTCTATATATAGTGGTTTATGTTCTTCCAACTATTCTACGTCGCTAGTACCGTACCGATCAAATGTTCTATTTGCGTTGCCTTGCTACGCATTACGACTGCTAAGAGATTTATCTGGTCTCTTTATACCATTATGTTCCTTAGCTTTATTGCTGCTCTTACCACCGATATAGCTGTACTGGCCTGGTGCAAGCCGGTTTCAGCAACCTGGGATAAGCGAAGGGGTAGCTGCGCTGACTCTAGCGTTATTACTAACGTCTCTTACTTTATTTCAACCATCTCAATTATAACCGACTTCTCCTGCGCAATCCTACCGGCTTTCATTCTTTCGAGTGTCCAGCTTCGCTTCCGCATTAAGGCCTCAGTTGCTCTTATCCTCGCGCTCGGTGTCGTGTAAGCCTAAGCCGTCCTTTGTTTTTTTTCCCCCAGCATGAAGCACGAAAAAAGCCGATCCACTACAAGAATACAAGCTAATAGAAATACTTCAAACAGTGCTAGTACCGCCACGCTCGTCCGCCTCCGCTACCTGTTCAGCTATAACGATCCAAGCGACTACCTCTACAACATCGCCAACATCGCCATCTGGTCTATCATCGAGTCCGGAATAGGCCTAATCGCCGGCTCGCTACCCGCGCTACGCCCGCTGCTCAAATACATGCCCTTCCTCGGCGGCGAGAGCGCCGGCTCTAGCGACCGCACAAAGTCCACCGGCGTCAAGGCATCGTCCGGCGGCCTAACCTTCCGCCGCAGCCGACACAACCGACACAAGCTTGACGTGCTGAACCCCAACCCTGGCGGCGGAGGATTGACGACGTGCGAGGCAGGGAAGCGCAACTGGGAAGAGCTGAGTGATGCCGAGAGCCAGAAGTATATTCTTAAGGAGAGCCATGTGGCTGTTACCCATACGGCGGTTGCTGATATTGAGGCTGGTGAGAACGGTGGTTCGAGTCAGGAGGCTGGTTGTTTTGATAAATCAAGGTTTAATAAGTGAATAATAATATAGCGTAGGCGTTTTTTGTTGAATAGATTTGATGTTTTCACTTCATCGCTAAGGTACGAGTCTGCACAAGATACGGCGAGTACAGAAAGATGCTTTGGTGTGATCATATCCATCTGACAGGGCGCGGTACTCTCTCACTTCCTACGGGGTCGGCCAGGCTTTAAGATATATGGATTGGATTGGATTGGTCTATTCAGGCTACGATATCTTCTACTGAGACATAGGAGCCATCCGTACTTTGCCGCGTTATTCATCCGTTGTTACCTTGCCTTACTTCTCAGCCCACCTCCGTTTAGTGATCGTGCGGCGGCTGTACCGCCCCACCAGTTCTATCCTGGCCGGACAGCCGTGCAATCGATTTCAGGAACTGAATCACCGCCTTGACTACCCGCAAATCCGGCTTCCATCGCTCATTTGGCCCATCGACCGGTTGCCCAGTCCGCCAGTCCTGTCTCCTACTCCACCCAAGCATGTATGAAACAGCTCCCCACATATATCCTGGAATGAGAAATTTGAAGCAAGGGTGGATTTCACAAAGCATACACCGAAAGCCCAGCAATCACTTGTCCGCCCCCCACGGAAGGGAGCTTGCCAGGATATTCCGTACCTCCCAACCCTCCGCTTGAAGCCCAGGGCCTCAATAAACCTAATCATAAGAGCTCGCCAATTCCCAGCAAATATGCTGTTTCCGGGGCTCATGAATTACAATCCGCCTCTTCAGTTGCTTCTCGGATGTGACCTACATGATTTCCGCACGAGTGTGAACGCAGAGTAAGGAACAGGGAGCATCATAGATCCATTGAGAAAACCCACAACATTTCTGTCCCGCAGAGTTGCCACGGTAGATGCCGGGAAGTGCGTTTCGCGGTTTTCGCTTCCGCCGGACGATCACTCGGTCGGAATTTTGGAGAGAACGTCGGAATCAATCAACCACGTCAGTGTGGACGATCGTAGTGGCACCGATGAAGGAGTCGCACGACCGGCATTCTGCGTGAACTCTGGTCTTGTAACGGAGCAATGCGTTTGATTAGCATATGGGAATCGTGAGAAGGTCGAAAACGTCATGTAAACCAAGGAGACACAAGATACGGGGAGTGGAAAAAGTATACAAAGAGTAGATGAAAACAAAAATCGTTCCACCACGTATGCACTGCCCAGAACCTTCCCGAGTGGATAGTTTATTTCTTGAATCCTCCTAGAACCCACTGCCCCTTCTTCCTCCAGTCAGCTTTCTTGCATACAGGCTCTGTGTAGTAGCCTTGGCCGGAACTGAGGGTCAATGACGGCATGAGAAAGACTTCCCGCAGTTTGATCCACCCGAGCAGTTTGCTGAGCGCGACAAACAACGCCCATTGATGACACCACGCCAAAGCCCAGCAACTCCAACATTACCATCTCACAGAGAACTCCAGTCAGAACACGTGCGGTAATATGTACATGCATTTGTTTTCTGCAGCTTGCTCTAGATCCGAGATGCGTATGAAACAACACCAAAGACGCCATCGAGCTTGCTGTGTGATAAAGATATGTCCCACAGAAAAGTCTCCGCCAGAGGCAGGCAGGAGACGCGGAGCCAGTACACCAGAAGTCAGCTGCTCTACACTTCGTCATGGGCCCGTGTGAATGATCATGCATGCGGAGTCGGTCGTGGAATAATCGGTATGCAGCTTGGCCGCGGCGTGGGAAGAATCGGTATGCAGATCGACTGCGGCGTCGGAATAATCGGTATGCGGGATCGGAACGCGGAGTGGGAAGAATAATTCGGTATGCAGCTGGGCCGCGGCGGGGGAAGAATCGGTATGCGGATTGACGGCGGGGTCGGGATCGTCGGTACGCGGATCGAGGAAGAATCGGTGTGCAGCTCGGCTGCGGCGTCGGAGCAATCGGTATACGGATCGAGCGGGAGTGGGAAGAATGATCGGTATGCAGCTAGGCCGCGGCGGGGAAAAAACTCGGTATGCAGCTCGGCTGCGGCGTCGTCATCGGTCGGTCGGTCGGTCGGTCGGTCGTCATCGGTCGTCGTCGTCGTCCGGGATCCATGGAAGCATGCGTCGTTGATCATTCTTGAGGCACCCAGACTAGGCGTAGGACACCCTGGTCCCGGCTGCCGAGGCTACACAGGTGACTGCTCCGCACAACCGAAAGCCCAAACCTGAGTACTACGTAAACAGGCTTACCCCCGACATTTCTGTCTGACAGGTGACTTTGGTTGGTTGATACTGCGCGGTGGCAGGTGGGTATGTGTTGATCTTCGGCGACGTCTCCGCCCCCCGAAGGTAGGAAGCCCGACTGGAGGCGTCGACATGCCGCGCGTCGTTTGGCGTGATAGATGGAACCTGTGAAGAGAGAAAGAGAAAGGTTAGCGAGATGATCAAAAGAAGCGACAAGGGTAGGATTGGGGCATGTTCCACTGCAGCATTGGGGCTCAGCCATTGCCATGAGAGGTCTGGTCACTCCCCCCGTTCCCTTCTGGACCTGGTTACGACTTTGAGTTTTTCTTGGCGTCCAGAAATCTCGTGACCCGCTGAGCACAACCAGAGCCCATTCCAAAGGGCACCCCCGACATTTCTGCCTGACAGGGAGCTCCAGTTGGTGTTGCTGGTGGTGTTGATTTGCGGCGCGTCATGTGTCCCTGGTGGTGATAAGGCCTCCAGGAGCGCCATGGCATGCCGGATGCGAAACGTAAAGACAGAGAGGAGAACGAATGGGGAGATATGATGGACATCAAAGAAAGAAAATGGAGGGGAGAACGTACCAGTAGCAGCGGTGGACAATGATCTTCGGCAGTATCTCCCATCAGTAAAAGGCTATGCCAATGCCATGACAGACCCGGTCGCTCAACAAGGGCCCAGAGGACCAGGAATCTGAATGACCCGCAAAGCACGACCGAAGCCCGCGCCTGCACGGCACCCCCGACTTTTCAGCCTGACAGGGAGTTCGTGATGTTCCAACCCCTCAGTTGTGCCTAACGCCAGTGCGAGAGGTCCCCAATTCTAACAGTCCCCCAGTTCTCACAATCCCCCAGTTCCAACAGTCCCCCAGTTCCCACAACTCCCCAGTTTCCACAGTCCCCCAGTTCCCACAGACGGGTGGCGTGCCCACCCAAGTTTTCAGCCTAACAGGGAGCTCCAATCGGTTCGTGATGTTCCAACCTGTCAGTTGTGCCTAGCCCCAGTGCCCACAGTCCCCCAGTTCCCACAGGTGGCGGTGTGTATAAGCAATCGAAGGATCAACTTCTTAAGTCCAGAAATCCCGCACTGGGTCATAGGCGCGACCGTGGCCCACGTCTCAATGACAGCCCCCGACATTTCTGCCTGACAGGAAGCCTTGGTCGATGCCACACAGGTTGGTCGATCTGATTTGCGGCGACATCGATGTCTCTGGTGTGGGGTGAAAGCCCGGAGACTTGGAGATGACCGCCGGTGGTGAAGGGAATATGGGAAAGGCTTGTTGATCTGGCACCCGAAGATCTGGAACATCGGAAGAAGATGTAGGAGAGTAGACGAGAGGAGCGATGGAGCGGCGAAGCTGAAAGAGAAACGAGTGCCTGTGGGTTACAATTAGCCATGAACAGTTGACGGTGATGGGGAGGTGAAGGGCCGGGGAGGGAAAGTGAGGGAAGACCTGTGTGGAGCCCAATGCCTGCACAGTCAGGGTAGGACAGTGTGGCTGCAGTGTTCTGCTCTGGGCACCGATAACCAGAGTCATTGAGCATTGGATTAGCCAAGATCCAGAGGCGGGGCCACTGGTGAAAAGAACATGGCAGGTGAGAGGGGCTTTGAGGAAGAAAATTTTTCATGATGGTTACCCTCACCTTCGCAGAGAAGATCTAGGAAAATCTGGTCGCGTCAGGTGAGACGAGTGACGGGCTCCATGACACAGGCATGGCGGATGGCGGGCCAAGAAAGGCGCAAGGCAAAACGCGCAAGGTGAAACGGTCGCATTTTGGTACCGCTGCAGGAAGATCTTGTGTTGGCTCGCGGGTCCGACGCGCCACGGTTGGCGGCTCTCAATTGCGAATCATAATCGCGGAAGCGAGGTGCCAATCGGCTTGAGTCAGAGGTTGGCGTGAGCCAAAGACGAGAGTTGTGGTGACGTGACGACAGGTGTCGCGGCTCTGCCAAAATTGCTAAGTCAGTGACGGGCGAGGGTGGAGTGAAGGGGGAGCGATGACAGACCAGCATGAGCAGAATTTTCAAGAGGCAGAGCCAATGCAGATTGAAAGTCGCGGCTGCCTCTTCAGGAGCGAGCTGCAAAGCGCAGATCTTGCAGCCCGACGCGGTGATGGCAGTAGCTGTGACGACGTGCGCTTTGGACGCGCCGCCCGCCGGTGCAAGCTGTCGGATGAGGTTGCGGCGGCATTGGCGCTTCGCAGGAAGCTGTAGCTCATGAGAGGAGAGGATAGCGATGCAGAGAACGTTTGAAGCGAAGAGCAACGACGAGCGGTGGAGTGGTGAAAGGATGAGTGAAGTGGAGGGGAGGATGGTGGTGAATGCGACGAAGAACACCAGCTATGCCGCCGCCAAGACATGGCCGCCCGCTCCGACAGCAAAGCCGTCCGGCGCCCGCGAGCCAAAACACGGACGCGCTGGCATAACGCGCCGCTATGACGCGCCCAGCTGCGGCGACGCGTCACCGTGACGCGCCGTCGTGACGCGCACGTGAAAGAGCTCTCCAGCCGGGCTCCAGCAGCTTCAGCCGCCATGAAGAGCAATTGACCAGTTGTTGACAAGCAATTGGCAATCAATTCACAGGCAATTGCAACGAAGTTCACAAAATCACTACGGCCCGCCATTGGGGATATTTCTCTGCGGATCCTGGTACGCAAGGGTCCCAGAAAATACACACATTCTGACATCCAATCCCCGATGAAGCAGGCATGGAGCAGCCATGGATTTGGCTCAGCTTTGACTCATATTACAGACTTTGCGTCGGTATTTGGCAAATTGATGCCCAAGAAAACAAGAACAGCGATCAAATCAGCTTCCCGGGTACCCGCGTCGTCTAAATGCCGTTCCCGCATGGATCCCATGTCTCTTCTCCGCTACCCCAATCAATCCCGCCGCAGCTGCACCCATCAAATCCCGACGCCCCACCTGAATGTTAAGCGAAACATCGGTAGCTTTAGACAGCAGTTCAAGAGATAATTGATATTCAGGCGGCGTGAGAATCACGCTGCACTCAGACTCTGTGTTGCGCGGAAGGCCAGTGAGAAATGCGAAGGCGCATCATATCGGCAAACCTGCACGTCCAGCGTACATCACCCAGAAATAGCATTCATTCCGTCAGATCCTGTCTACCCTTCTCGGCCCGTTGCTGTATTCGTACCTTTCAAGGAACGTCAGTGATGTATGGAGAGAAACAGGCCGGCAGAAAGAACGCTCGTTGTCTCATGTCGGTGGAATTGAGAGTAGGCTGGCTGATCGAAGATGAGAGTAAATACACTGATCGTCCGCAGCAGCCACCCAGACTCCTGGGCTGCCACGCGAGATCAGTGTGAGAACAATGACGTCCCCGTGGTGTCCTTCGCCGAGCTAGACTGTTGAGAACACTGAGCCCGTCTGGAGGTGCACCGCATCCGCACGGATCGCGTCCTCACTCCGATGCATCCATGGCGGCTGTTGATGCTGCAATACGCCGAATCGGAGCCTCTCGTGTTCGCGATGCCTGTCGCTTGCGGCTGTCAGCGGTGTTGACGTGACGCTCTACCGCGGAAAACTCCCACAACGACAGGATTCGTCCGCTCTGTTCAGCAAGCTGACCCGCCGCCACAGGAGAGAGAGCCTCACATAGACCACCCACTTGGCTGTCCACGCTGGAGTCGGGGCGGAGTCCACCTCACCTCGCCGCGCTCCTACAGTCTCTGCAGCGGCTCCGAGGCGGACGTACAGGCCAAGAGCAAGCTCGCCCACCGAAGCCATAGCATCGTGCGCGCGCCAGCCGCGGCCTACCGAGCTGACCGCGATTTGTGCGCTCGCTCACCAGGCGCGCGCGCGGGGGCGGGCTCACTGTTCGCAGACGCCGCCGCCGCCGCCGCGACACCGCGAATGCCGCGTCGCTGTCAACCACCCGCCCGCCCGCGATCAAAACACCAGCGAGGGGCCTGAAGCCGCCGAAAAAGACGCGCTGAGCGGTAGCGAGTGAAGCAAGCACACGTAGCCGCGATAGAGCGAGCCTGCGACGAGGCGCGAGCGCGGGCAGCCGTCGAGCGGGCGCTCCACAGCGCTCGACACCACGGTCGCGATCGTGAAACGCGCGGAGCCCGCTAGCGATGGGCTGGCTTGCGCTCAAGGTCACCAAGGGGACAGCATGAGGCGCTGTCGCGACGCGCGAGCTGGAAGGCGGGTAGCGGACAGTGCGCTAAGGCTTTTGCACAAAGCTTCACTTCACTGCAAAAAAGGCGAGGCAAGCAAGCACAAGCAAAAAAAAAAGTTTTCATTCAAATTAACTACGATTTCAAAGTTTCTTATGTAGGCCGTTGATTTTAAGTCAAGTGTAGTCAGAGCACCCCAAGAGCAAAATCTTTAGCCCAAGAGATGTCCGTTGAACGGCCGTGGTTCTCCCTGGTCCGGTGAGGCGCAGGAGCGGTCATGGAAGAGCAAGCCCGCCCTGCCACCTCGGTGGCCGGATGAAGAAGAAGAAAAGGTTTTGGAGGCAGAGGAAGAGGGGGGTTTATATAGGCGTGCCAAGACTTTCCACAGCGGCCTGCGCACATGCGCCCTTCGGCTGGCCTGGCAACGAGCCAAATGGAGCAGGCGCGGGCTGGGCAGCGCCCCCGCGGCGGCAGCTGTGGAAGGGCGAAGATCTGGGGGTCATGGGGGCGAGCGGGTCATGCCGGTCATGCGGGCGGGGTGAGCGCTCGGTGCTGCTGGAGGTGCGGCGGCTGGGGGAGCTTTGCCGTGCGCGATGGCTGGTCTGCTGGCTTTGCTGCCGCTGCGGCGCCTTGGACGCTCTCTGCTGGGTGACGCTGCTCTCGGTCGTGCTTCATGAGCGCCTCTTCTTGTGGAGTGGCTCACGACGGGAAGTGAGAGTGGAGTCATGACGAAGCTGCCTGATCGTGGGCCACAAAATCTCGGAGCTCGATGCGGTGACTGACGCCAGCTCGCTGCCCAGATCAAGAGTCACGATGTTGAGGCTCCTTCGGGCGTGAAGGTCGTTTTTGGTCTCATCTGCGCGTCACTGACCTCGTCTCTCGTGCCCGTCATTCCCATGCTGCTGATGAGTGCCTACTGCCAGCACCTCCTCTTGCTCGATCGTGACAACCGTCCTGGTGGGCTGAGAACTACCACTCTTGCTCAAGAAGCCAAGACCCGCTGTTGACTAATTTCATGTCAGGAATGAGACAATCGCTGTCCATGATCCGAGCGCGAACGACACAGAAATAAATGCAGAAGCATATCTCTCCCCACGAGATCCATATTTCCAATCGAGGAGGTCGGCATCGACGTGAAGAAGGGTGGGCAGAAGTTGAGAAAACATGGTGACTTCTCGTCAAAGGACAACTGCTACAAGAGTCGCAGCGGCGAAGTCAGCGGTGGCGGAGGTCGCTGGCCACGGCGGTTGCGACTCCTCCGAGGCTAAGCAGACAGTTGGGGTTGATAGCTCTACCAGCGGTGGACCATCCCCCTTGCGAGCCTCCACCATCTGTCTCTTCACAGGTGCCTCTGGCAGCCCGACAAATGCGTCCTGACATGAGATTTGCTCGGCCAGCTTGGCGGTTGTATATCTTGATACTTACGGGTGAAACGCTGTGCCTCTTGCCTGGGAGGAAGGTCCTGAGTGGGCTGCCTATTATGCTATATGTCGGTGCCTGGAAAAACGTATAATCTCCCTCTTCTCTTCTGAGCGAGCCTTGCCCGTTTGCTATTGGTATCTTACGCTTCGAGAAATGTTATTGACCTTGCATTGGATGTTCATGCCGATGCTCCCGGGGTGTTAAGCTGTGCCTTCACACCTTGAACTCGGGAGCTGAACAGCGTGGTGTCTAGGATGTGGCATCACTTAATGAACCGACAAAGGTATACAGTAAGAGACCTTCCATTGTTTCTAGAATATCGAAAGCAGCCAGTAAGGTATTTCGACAATGTATTACAGAACCCGATCCACGAAAACGGCAGCCATCCCATTATCATCACAATGACCAGCAAGTTGTGCCGATCTCCAGTCACTTCAGACTCGCCGATCCACGATGCAAGGTGCAGTACAATGGAACATTAGGAAACACGAGACAGGGATCGTTGTATATGAGCAAGAGCTTTGCGGTGAATGTTGAAGAAACTTCGAGTTTGAGCCTGTGCCGCTATGTTCCCATCAGTGAACCATTTTGAAGACAGACTACACGGTGTTGGACTTACACACAGCATGATAGGCTCATGACAAAGCAATCAGCGGTATGAAACCCCAGTGGAGTGTCTGTGTTGGTGGTGGATGTGACCTGCGCAGCACAGAGATGTCAGCGATGTCCACGGTAAGAAGGGTGGCGTCGTGGTCACGTACCGTACATCTAGGATGTTTCGCCACAAAAGAATCAGAATGACGCGCTCAAAGTGCATGCGGCAGTCAGTTGTCCTCGCGGTCGGTCTCGTAGCCCTCTTCGGCGAGGCGCTGGTTGCGAGCAGCGCGTTGAGCGGCGTTGCGCTCGATGGCAGCAGCGACCGCGGGAGTCAGCTCATCCTCCCAGCGTGGAGGGGGAATCGCGAGATCGTCATCATCGTCCTCGTCAGGGTCAGGAGGGAAGAGTAGTCCGAACAGGATGCCGATTGCGAAGACGACGAGGATCAGCGTGGTGTCGGTGAGAGTCCAGGCCATGACGGCCTTGTAGTTCGGTCGGAAAGGCATCTGCTCAAGGGTTGGGACCTCCTGGGGTGCGTAGTCGGTCGGCTGCGTCAATGATGGCCGTGGCGGGTGTGGCTCTTGGAGGACTTCCTGTGGAATCAGAGCCGCGATGCTGGGAAGGGGCGCGCGAGGCTCGCGAACACGTCGGTCATAGAGCTGGCGGTAGGTGTTGTGGACACGTAGGCGGATGTAAGGCATCGAAATCGCGGCGCTGATATCTTTGACGCGTGGGGTGGTGACGGGAGGATGAGGAAGAGAAGGGAGTGGGAGAGGCCGGGATCCCGCACGCCCGCTCATTTTGAAGCTGGCCGCCACCTCGCCCCGAAACGAGAAGCCGCAGCCCGCTCCTCCCCACCGCAGCAATTTGCTCACGGCTGCCTGCACTGTTGGAATGTCCGCTGTGGATGCCTTCTGTCAGGCCGGGGAGTAGTTCCTTGGTTGAAGGGCAAACCGCCTTCAACTTCAGCATCACCGCAGACGACCAGCAGAGGCGCAACCACCACAGCATGCCAATTAAGCTGCCAGTGGAGGGGCCTATGTCTTCGGCCTGGGGTCTAACACATGTTGAGCTACGAGAGAACGACGAGCAGCAAAGGGCTTTTGGCGCAGGAAACGAGACCTTCTCTCACCCAGCATGGCATGCGGCGGGCATTCTGCGTGGCGCACGGGCCTTGTCGCGGGTGCTTCAAAAAATATCTACGTTCTGTCGAACCTCCGTCCCTTTCCACTGCGCGTCACCTTCCGATCATGCAGGCGACCACCCCCGACGACGGGCGCCCTCAGCGCGACATGGCCGCTCCGACGCCCCCGATCTTGCGCCTGAATGAGGACTGTATTATCAAGATCGCCGAACACATTGCGGTCACCGACTACGAGTACCAGAGAAGGCGCGAGGCTGGTTGTACCTCCGGTCCGCCAAGTATGCCCCCTGGCCCGCTGATCGCTTTCTCCATGGTAAACAAAGCGATTCGCGAAATGACAGCCCCTGTCGTGTTCCGCCGCGCCGTCCTCACTCTGGACGAACACTACGCATCTGAGTGGAAGCGCGGGTTGGGCGTCATTGACCTCCACACGGGATGCGGTCGCTTTGTGCGCACTCTGCGCTGGCCCCGCGACTCCATCCGTCATGCCAGGTAGGCCATTCCAGATCTTCAATGAAAATATACCCGTACGGAGAAGACGGCGTCCATATTAACTATTCACCGTACTCTATAAAAATGCGTGCTAACTACGATGACAGGTCTTTGTGCATTCGCTCTTCTTACGATCAGCTTGAGGACGAGTGTCACGAGTCTATGTGGAGTCTGGGCGTTGAAAGGGCCTCGCACTCTAAGCTGATTCCTGCCGCCATCTTGGACCTTCTCCAGACACCTATCTCTCTGAAGTGCCTTAGCCTTTATGGGCTTCCTTCGCCGCTGCTGCAGGACATCAAGGCCTACAACTTCTACATTCGCATTCCAGCCCTTCAGAACGTTGAAGAGCTGGTGATTCCAATGGGCGCAGAGCTCTTCATGCACCTCTGTCCAAATACCAAGAAGCTCTCCATAACTGGAAGCAACAGTTGTAGGATGCGCCAGGACCCGTTTCAGGAACATAATGATGCGTTCTTCCGCTACGCTTCCGCTCTCACCAAGCTGACTTCTCTCCACTTGGACGAGCTTCACCGCTACATCATGATCTGGAGGATCGCAGAGGAGCTCCCCAACCTTGAGGAGCTAAAGAACCTGATGTTCGAAGGTGGCATGAGCTACTACGATGCGATCAGCCTGGTCACGAGCCTCCGTCGTCTTCGCATCCTCACGACCAACTTCTTCACTCACTCTCCCCGTGACGACGATGACAACACCGAGGAAAATCGGGTGCAGCTCGCCAAGAAGATTCTCGACTTGAACCACCCGGCGCTTCAGGCTGTGGAGATCAGGATGGGCCCCGATGAGGCGACGAACGGTTACCAGGTCTTCAAGAAGTCCTCAGTGACGGGAGAGGTCTACCCGCTGGCAAAGCTGATGAGGAGGCCGATGAAGGATGCCCACCTCAAGTGGCACCCTGCGAACCTCCGCTAGCCGAGATGCTGGACTTCCACCTCAAGTGGCATTGCAAACCTCCCTTGGTGGAGCGGTTGGACTTTAAGTAGAAGACACTAGTTGAATACAATGACTACATGTCCATTCATGTCACAGGTTCTTGACGCTGTCATTGGAGTTTACATGTGGCATCAAGAGCTACAATATCTCGCCGCAACACCCATGACCACTGTCCATGTATGCCAGAAAGTTTCTCTTCATAGTCGCTGTGCCTGATGGTCTCCACGATGCCGGGAGCCGAATATGCCCACCTCGGCATGACCACGCAAATCCTCCCCGGAGTGGGCCTGTGACCCCCAACTTGTTCAGGCTGCCATCCCATATGCGTGTCAGCTCGACCTCGCACTGTGAATTGATGGGCGCGACACTCACGACGCTCCAGAAACTCCAGAAGCTGACCTTGCCAGTGTCAGGCGGCATCTGCAAAGGCCTCAGTCAGATGTGCAGGTTTCTCGTCGACGGGCTCATCGGTAACCATCAAACATCTGACTCGCGCGCGAATGCCATCACGTCTTGACGTCGTGGACGTTGTCACTTTCGACCAAGTACAACAGCCTTTCGTAGCCCGAGCACGCTACTCGACGCGTTCCTCAAGCTCGTAGGCCCAGGTTCTGCATTTGCTTTTCGCACGCGTTGTCGCTTTTGCCTTCGTCGTCGGTGTTGGTTAGGTTGATGTTCGTGGTTTATTTGGAGGATAAAGCCGAGTCAACATGGTCTGCTGAAGGGGCCGGGGCTGCCAGCGCTCTCTGTGCTCGACGGTCATACTGACGACGCGGGGTGCAATGGTCAGGTCGGCGTGGATGGTGTCTAGATCGATGAAGCTGTGCTGGAAGCAGCGCGCTGGAAAAAAAGATAGACAGAGCGCCTCAGAATGCCCTGAGTGTCTGTGCGGCATTGTGCGTCCATAGTGGTGGGATTTTTGGCATGCGTTGGTGCGAGCTGATTCTCTATGTCCCTCTCCGGGTCCGGAATCCTCTGACGAGGTGTCGGCGTCCTCGTCGGCCTGCGCCGCTGCAGCTTGTAGGTACGCCCTCTCGGCCACGATTGTGACTTCTGGACCCTTCATGCTGAGAGGCTCGGTTTGAGGCTTCCTCGTGCCTAGCGTGATGCCGTGAAGCAGGTGAGTTGTGTCTTCTCGAATCGGAAAATCGGCTTTTGCGTCGTGCACTTGTAGCCATTCCTCTAGACGTGTTTTATTTCCGTGAATAGCGAGGGACTAGGTGATTATTTGAGCGCACAGTTCGAGGTGCATGCATTTCGTCTTTTGTGCTGACTCACACCGCGGGCACCCGCGGCAGTCGGCGGCGATGGCGGCATGCTCTTGATGTGCGATGACTTCAAAAGAACATAACGCGCAGCTCCATCGTTGCCTGTTGCATCTTAATGCTCACCAAAAATCGTGAATTCAGCTACCTGACGCCACTAGCTATGGCCCATTGCACACAGGCGTGAAGTGATGAGCACGCGCGTCCGCATTACGATGTCAGCCCCGCCGCGCGACAGCGACACCACACAAACAGCTTCAGCTCGCGATCGCAAGAAGCCCCGCTCGACAAGCCGAGGCGCGCGCCTCCCTCGTCGCTCGGGGTAAGCGCACACGGCCATCGTTTTCTCGTCACCTCGACAAGCCCGACGTCCGTTCTCTTCTGTTCATCCAAGCGTTCAAAAAGCTCTTCCTCAAAAGCCGGCTCAAGGCCAGATAATTGACGAAAAGCGCAAAAGAAGTTCGCGTCAGCCTCAGGCAGTGCAATAGAGGCGACACTGTGCTCTGGACATGCGGCGGTGCCACAGCGGCCCAAGAGTCTACTTCCAAAAACTAGTTTAATCAGTAGAAAATACCCCCGTAGGGGCGTTCTAGAGATTAAACTAAAAAGAACAGCTACTTCACTTGATCTAAGCCAAAAGGCAAAGAGAGCTGAAGAAGAAAAAGAGGACTTGGGGCGCCCCGTTGGGGGGCTTAAGTAGGCAGGTCGTTGCTGGGAGCTGGCTGGACGCATGCATGAGTCGATGGGGCGATGGCCTGGGCTAGGCTACTTCGGGTGGTGGTGCTCGGCAGGAAGGTGCGGATTGGAACCTGCGTAGAAGCGGGTGGAAGCGCTGCTGGCGGGACTGTCAGCGAGACATCCTTCGTCCGTACATCGTGACCGCCGCCGTTGGCATCGCCGATGTCGGTATTTTAGATGCTAGATTCGCTTGACATGCCATGGTCGACATCCAGAGGTCCATACCGCGAAGAGTCTACCCAAACGGAAACCAGATCGTCGGCCCAATGGAATGCACCTCGTTCCAGTGGCTGACGCGGAGATGCAGCCTCAATCCTCATTTCTCATGCAGCCTGGGCATCGGCGGATGTGATTTGAATCTTGAGGCCGGTTTCTTTTTCAGAGTCTTCAGACGGTGACGAGCACGTTGGGTCTTCACTCCTTGACGGGGATTGGCGGTATCCTGATCCCACTAGAACTGCAAGTCCGATCTGCCTCGGCCAGAGGTGGAGGCTTCGACATCCTCCACTGCCGGCGCTGGACGCCTTCCTCTTGAGGAGGACTCTCACCATTCTCTCTGGAACAGTTCTCTTTGACGTGAGGCTTGGAGATCAGAGCAAAATATCTTCTGCGGTAACAATACCCCAGCCACCCCTGCGAAGCTGATTCTCTGTGCAGATTCGCAATGCCCTGAAACCTGTGTTGTCATGAACAGGTAGACTTTTGAATCTCCATGATAGCGCCTTCGGTGCCAGCGGGGCGCGGGCGAACGGCACAGCAATTAAAGCCGACGTGCTTCCAGCAAAAGGCCACAAATGATTTCAATGGTTGTTAGAGAAATAAGGCTACCTCCCGCTGGTTGCAACTTCCAGTCAGATGGACGCATCGGGGCTCCTGGGGTTCGATGGCATGGCGCACGGTAGAAGCCTTGGCACTTCGCTGTTGGTGCCGCTGGCTGTGTCGGAAAAGGCATGTTTCAGACGATAATTGTGGATAATTTGTATTTCTTCAGGCTTGCAGAACAGGCCACAGTGCAGACGCGAAGACGGTAGATGGTCATCTCTTGCTCGTGATACGGAAATGTCAGTTTGGGATTGCCTAGGGTATGTGCCTCCACGATACTTCCTGTGTCCACTTGCTGCAGTCCATGCTGCGCACCGCAGAGCCTCAGTTTCTCCCTTTAAGGCATCGTGTCCCGCTTTGTCGTCCGGGCTCACGCCTCTGTCTAGAAGAGTGTCATCACATCCACCTTCTCACCAGACCCCGTCGCCCTTAGACGGCTACTAACATGCAAAAGGCGGCTTGGTATGGATCTGCGGACACACTGCCCTTGTTTGCACTCTGGTCTGTGTTTCCTTCCAGCCCGAAGTTCATCGCTGCCAAACAAGAGCGCCCTGGCCTGAACGCCGCACCAGCGCTGGTCTGACAGTATGGTGCGAGAACATCGACCTTCAGGAGCGAGGAGCTGGGATATTGTAAGGGTAAAGATCTCGGAAAGATCGAGCTGGCGAAGCAGGGCAGCTGAACGTCGTAGAGAGGGACAGGCTTTCTGAAGTTGGTGTTCGCAGTAAAAGTATGGGATGAAGGTCTGCCCATCATGCTCCAGCAACTCATAGCGGTGGATCCGTTCGTGAAACGAGACAGTGACTGTGCACCAGCTCAGGAGATTCGATTGGAATGGAGGAGGGGCCATCAATCCTGCACGTCTTGTTAGCGTAGAGTAGCGCTTGAACTTGTGAGGTGGAGAGTGCGCCGACCATAATGAAGCAGTCTCCGCCGAGGGTGCTCTCTTTTGAATCTAGCATCATAGCGTGGCCGTGTGGAAGGATGAGCTGACAGTGACCGTTCGAAGTTTCCCCCATGGGAGACAATTGCCTTTGGGTCCTGATCGCAGACAGCGACGTGGACGACAAGTCGAGTGAGGGCTTGAAGCTCAGGAGCATGATGGGCTTGCGGTGTGAATCATCTGGAGAGCGCGGTCCTTTGGGGCGCATCGCTTGCGAGGGTGTGGAATTTCCGCGGTGAGGCGGTTGCCCGCGCAAGCCGTTGGTGAATGACCCAATCGCGAGAGCTACTGCTAGGCACACACAGCTCCTCCGCCGCCGCTCTCTTGCCGCCGCAGGACGCCGGTTCCTAGGCAGCCAGGCCCGACCATCACGCTTGCGGAAGTCTTGGTATGACATCACGGACCTTCCGCCCCGATACAATGCAGCTGACCGTGCAGCAACCCTTCTCCCAGACCAACCCCAAACACTCAACTTCGAGCCTCGCCGAAGTCCTACTCAAGCCTTCCACCAACCACGCACTCTCACGAACCAAGCTCACATAATGGCTCCGAAAATCGTCCGTGACCTCTTCTTCGCGACTCGTTCGCAGTGCCGCTGCATGATCCAGCCTCCTCAGAAGCTGGTTCGCTACCCTCTTCCCACTGCGCCTCTCGTCAACGGCACCCACGCTTCTGGTGGACTCGGCACTCGCGTCTGCACGTCTCGCTGCAAGCAGGCTCCGGTAAGTCGACCCTCCTCGGCCCTCGATCGCGGGCTGTTTTGCTTATGGAACCTCACGGCACTTGTGAATGTCGGCCTGCTAACGATCTTACAGACCTCCCACGTTCAGTACGACGACAAGCAGAAGGCACTCGCTTCGATCCCCGAGATGTCGTACATCAGCCCCCTCCCGCCCACGGGACCGCCTACGACCGCTCGCATCTGGCCCATCCTGCCTCTGTTCACGATGTGATCTCGACAACCACCGCACAAGGTTCATCCTACAGACCTTGTCAGAGATACTGTGGACCGAGCACACCGACTACCTGCCCGCCGTCACAGCCGGGCACTGCTGAAGCACTCATGCACATGGAACTACAACATCGATTTACCAGGGGCGCGCCAGCATGAGGGCTTCGACCTATGATGGTTACTTTACATTTCCTTGCTGCGATACAGATACATGGAGAGATCAAGAGGTGCAGCTTACTCATTTCATGTACTATGAGGCACCCTACAATCAAAGAGACCTTTTTCCTTCTCTTGGCGGCACGCCACATCTTCGTGTTTGTCGTGATTCATTTGATGGCCTGTCGATGTATTCTACATTGCCATGACCTCTCAAAGGTATCTGAAGTAGAGCCATTCCACGGGGCCAGACTATCTCAGCGGTCCGCTTCGTCGCCGACGGCCATCACAGGATGGATGCCGGATCCTGCCGACAAGACAAACCTGATGCAGATCAGGCGATCTTGGGCGCAGCTGCTGCCCTTCTTGCTTTCGCTAATTGGCCAGCATATCTATGTCGCTATACCTTTGCGCATCGCAAATCTCGCTGAGGCGGACGCGCTCAAGAAGTAGAGCGCACGGGCGACGCTGGAAGAGAAATAGAAGAGGTCATCTGCCCGCCATTCAAGGAAGATAATGCGTGCCCTCACATGGTGGCACATAATCAAGACTGAATCCCATCGCATTGAAGTTCAGTCACGACAGCACGGCCTCCAGGATGCATCCAACATCTGCGAACGGCGACCGGGCCCCAGAGAGACAGTCGCCACTAATAGCGCCTTTGAACGCCCCATAGTGCACATCGAGTCACTTCCCTTGCAGGATGACAGCTGCTAACTCAACCAGGGCTCGCCTTCCCCATCTCTGCTCTGGCCGTGACGTCTACCTTCTGACCAATGAGAGGCGAGAGCGCTGGATCCTCGCCTGATGTGGCGGCCGTTGGGCCTTCCCCAAATGGCTAGACCCAGGCTGCCAGCGTCCCTTGACCCGCTGCCTTCTTAGCCTCCCGCCATCTTCATCCTGCTCCTCAACAACCACACTCTCATTCCTCCTCAAATACCCTCCATACCATTCAATCGTGAGTTACTCGTGTCATCTCGTCTCGTCGTCCTGCTGACAGCACTGCCATGCAGTGGGATTTCAAACCCAGATCCTTCTGGTGAACCCTTCACCAACAGCCCTGTGCTGTTCTGACGGAACACATTTTCGTACGCTCACCTCTCAATAGCTCTGCAAGAGCTGTCTGCTGACATGGCTGAACAGTACCCACATCACTGCTGCTATCAGTGGGCCTCAACGCCCGCCCTACTCACCGTGTTCTCCTCAGCCTGCCACCTGGGTCCGCAGAAGACAATCAGGGGCCTGGGTGGCGGGCAGCTGCCCACGCCAACGGCAGCGCTGACAGCTCCAGCAACGCTGGCAGCGCCAACAACGGCGCGTCCGTGGCGTCAAACAGCGCCACTTGTTTTTTTTTTTTTTTTTGGTACGACCCCCACCTCACTCTGGCTTGCAAAAACCGACCGCGCTGACAACTTGACAGTGGCACTCTCCCTGCTTGTCACTCCTCTGGCCGCTGCTCGGGTCACCCCCAGACACCGACACTCCACAGCTCTCCGAGGACCCGGGTGGCGGCCTCCAGGCCACAAACCTCTGCGAGTAAGTTGCCAGGTTTTCCCTTCCCGCTCTGGTGCAGAACCAACGCTGACATGACAAACACAGCGTCAGGGCCCTAGGTTTCGGCCACCACCACTACTGCCCATTCATCCTCCCGCCGCCGCCAGGGTCCCGTCCCTCGAGGTTGGCCACAACAAATCCTCCCTCTCGACCCTGGCGGCGGCTCACATAACGACCAGGCTCCGATGCTAGCTCACGTGGGTTGGCTGGGCTCTCAAACAACGCACCTCTGCGGACATTGAAGACAAGCACAACTACAACAAGGTATATCCAAATGGAAGAATGCAATGATCGAAAATGGCGGCTGGACTATGTACAAGACTGGGGCTGGGCTTGGGTGGTGAAGAATGCTGAGACGGACTGACTGACCGGAGTGTGTGCATCCCTATCATTGCTTTGGGAGAGACGGACGCCACTTCATGTAAATACTTCAAGCAAATCATTATATTCCCCTCATCATGGGTGCCGTGCAGCTGCGTGACTTCACACTCGCTGTTCGTCCCGCTCTCGCTTCCATGTTCATCCTGTAAGCTGTTGCTACATCTCTATCGACCGGCGTGCTATGCCTTGCGACCCTACGATAGCTAGGGTGGCGATCATTCCAGAGCGGACCTCGCTCTTACTATAGTACTTGTCTGCTTTGCAGGGGCCTACTTTCCACGCCTCACAATGATTGTTCATCCTTTCGCGGCCACCAAGCACCTTTGCACCTTCCCAAAGCCGTGGCTACCCAGCATGCTATCTCGCAGGCAGCAGGTATCCACGTGTTGCTCTGGCTGGTGGCGATTACGCTCTCTCGGAAAACGAAGTCATTATTCGACCTCGTCATTGTTTCCACACCACCACCAGGCACCTCGGTTCACGAATGTCGCTCAGCGACTTCGTTCGATGTGGCACAACGAAGAGATTGAAGACTCCGGTCTAGGCGAGAGGGAGTCGGTCTAGCATGTGCAGGCATAGGCATTCTGGAGTAAACACGACACTCGGTCAGGGTTTGATCAGAGTGGGACGGTACATCAATCACGGAGCTATGCATGCAGCGGAATCACATTTCACAAGTCAAGTCAAGCAATGAGTTCAATGTTCAATGATCTATTCAGTGCGTATCTAAATTTTCGAGAGGGGGAGAGGAGGGGAGGCCATCCACTTGACTGCGCGCAAGGACCGCAGGACATAGTTCCGGGCAGCTGATGGCATCAGAGTCAAGGTGGAGGACCTGAGCGCGGAAGGGCTTGGAGCGCGCGCGTCGGACGCCGGGGTTGGCAGGCTTGCTCCAAGGACCGGCAGTGAAGGTCGGCTTGAGACCGGCCACGGTGGCTGCGCGGATGGTCGCATAGCGGGCACAGTCAGGCTGCGCAGCTACATGGATGTCGTGCATGTAGTTGTAGGCCGCGAAGTGAGAGCGGATTGGATGTCCTCAAGAACGAACGGACAACCATGGAAGTCTAGAAGGCGCTCTTTGGCGGATGTGCTGAAGGAACAACCCCGGAAGCCCGAGCGGTGCTCAGACCAAGGCGAGAGGCCAAGTCCGCCAGATGCAAGCTTTTGACCTTCACGAGGCATCGGGCTCGCAGTATCCTCCCCCCAGATGTTCGTGACGGGGCCAGAACCAGAAGTCAAGGTGGAGGACCTGAGCGTGGACCACGAGTCCCAGACGTTCATGATAAGCCACGACCAGTAGATGCACAGCGTGCTGGGAGCAGGCAGAGTAGATACAGAGCCTGCTGGGGAGCTGACAGGTGAGATGGTTGGACCTGCGCTGCGATCGCCGAATGCAGCCCCACGTTGATTGATTGCGTTCTGGTAGGTCTGCAAGACAGCCTTATCCGCCAGAACACCGCCAGCAGCTGATGTCGTCCATGCCACTGGGGGGAGGAAGACCATGACGTGAGCTTGAAGGAGGAGGTTGCTGGTTGAAGCCATTGACCGGGCCAGCGGGCGTAACGTTGAGAGGATGAGCTGTCACGGCCCACGGGTGCGTAGCAGGCTGTTGAACTTGGCCCAGGCCAGACAAGTGAAAGGCACGTTCTCGAATGAGGGCAGCATGGGGGGCGTCCCGAAGAAGCTGGATGAGCTCAGTGCTGAGGCGGTCGACTTCCTGCATGATATCATCCCTGCCGTTCCTCAAGGCCTCGTGCAACCTACGAAGACGCGCATCGAGGTTCGTAACCTCGCCGTACCAAGAGTTAACTTCATCTTGAATAATATGGCGGGAAGGAAGCATGTCTTGCAGTCTTGCGACACGCTCATGATGGAGCGCCTGGCTCGTAAGGACGCCGGATGACGTTGGGGTCGGCTTGACCAGGAACGAGAGTGCACCGGAGGTTGTCGGCGATGAGGAGGAGGGAGAGGGCGGGAGGTGGCGTGGTTGTGCCGCTTTAATATGCAGTGCGGCGCTGCCGAAGAAAGGGTTATATAAAATGAGGGTTTTGCGGCTCCCACAACCTCAAGGGGCTTTAAAGGTCCCCCTCGGACCATCAGAGGGCTTTAAAGGTCCCCTCCGGACCATCAAGGGGCTTTGAAGGTACCCCTCGGACCTATGTTGAGCGGCTTGTGCTGTCAGGAAGAAGAGCCCACCACAGTAGTGGCTCTCGAGATACCCTCCTGCCGAGTAGTGGCTCTCGAGATACTCCTCCCTGCAAAGGTAGTCAGACAACCATCGTAATGGTGTGCGGTAGAGATGGTGGACAGAGAGTGGCGACGCTCAGACGAGCGGCTGCGGTCGCGGTCATGGTGACGACGATGACCCTCGCGGGAGCGGCTACGCTCATGGTAGCTCCTGTGCGAGTGATGGTGACGGCGGTGGTGATGCTTGTGCTTGCGCTCCTTGCTCTTGCCATCCTTGGTAACGGGGATGGTGGCAGGAGCTGCAATAGGCGCCGGCGGCTTCGGACTCACGATGGAAATGATGAGCACGCGAGCGGCTGCGGCTGCGGTCGCGCTCGCCGCAAGGAGGCGGGGCGGCAGCAGCATCCCCAGTCGAAGGAGTAGGGCCGCTGCCGCCGCAATGAGGCGGCCTGGGCGCCGACGGCAGGCCAGAATCTGAAAGGACGGTCATGTCAGCATTGTGTCCGTCACCTTCAGATTTGACGAGTCCGCTCACCTTTTTGGCCCGGAGGCCGATCCTCCACGGCGAGGACGGGAGGGAGTGGGAGGGGCAGATGGCTGTGGCAAAGAGATTGTCAGCATGGTGCGCATAGAGTGAGGTCATTCAGGTCTACTCACGTTGGCGCCCCCAACCAGGGCCTTTCGCGGCCCCGGCGGGGGCACGGTGTTGTTGTTGACCCAGAAATTGGGCCCCCGGAGGACATCAAGGCGGCGAATGACATTATCTTGATGTAGTAGTGTGTCCCCCGAGGGCCATGATGAGGATGACGTGCGAGTCCACGCAAAAATCGAGGGAAGTTTTCTTTTTTTCAAATCTTTTTGTGGGTTTTTGTTCTGTCATTCATCATGCGTCAGTGAGATCCACGGTGAGTGGCTAGTGGTAGTTGTACTCACTTTTGAAATTTTTTTGGTGTTTTCTTCGTGCACATGGCGCCAGGATGAGGGAGAGTCGCAGAGTGGTGTGGAAGAAGAGGAAGAGGAAGAGAGGGAGGCGGAAGAGCTCAGGAAAAATATGTGCGGCCGGGGCGCTAGTGAGGCCAACGAAGAAGGAAGGAGCACCTGCCACGGTATTGCGCAGAAGCGCTCCAGCAAAGCAGCATCGGGGAAAGAGCGCAGACGTGGCAGGCACCGGCTTTGCGGGCCTCCGGCTCGCAGCCGGCGTGGCATGGTCAAGAGGTGCCTGAAGGCCGCCACAGCACCCAAGAATGAACAGACTACAGCCATACTCTTCTCCGTCGACGCAAACAACCCATCCTATAGCAGGTACTGACCTCCTGGTACCCCGCTGGGCCATCAAACGAAACTGACATAGGTGCCAGGCATCTGGAAACAGCCGCGTTAAGGCTCGGCCCCAGTGCAGACGCGTTCAGCGTTTAGTTTCTCACACCACAGCATCTTCGTCTTGACGGTGGCAGGTCGCCATAGGCTCCATGCGGTAGACATAGCTTCGGAATATCGATGGACGCAGACGGTGGAATCCGGTACGGCAGAAATAGACGTTTGGACGACGCTCACACCTGGGCGATACTGAGGGGAGGTCAGCAGCACTTCCGGAGAGAAGGTCGCAGCTTGGGAAGACTGGCAAGGCGTCTTGGAGCCATCGCCTTTGATGTGGATCGCTGCAAGGGGCACGAAGGACTTCTCCGTAATGCCTTTAGTCTCAAGCACATTATCTCTCTGTGCCCATGTTTGAGTTCACATCGGTGCCTGTTTGTGTGGTTATTTCATGAAATTAGGGATCAGCAATTCTTCCGTCTACAGCACCGAGTAGGTTCCGAGCGTCGAGTATAGAAGACAAACGTCATCTTGCAGCTTCCAAACAGGGCTAATCCTACCAGTGCTCTCCATGGTGTAGTTTGAAGTCCCTCAATGACACATTTCAAGTCACATTCTGTCAAGACATGGTCAAGCAGCATTTCAGTACATTTTCAAGGCGTGCCAAAATTTCCTATTCTCTCGGAGAGCTCACAAAGCCAGCCGACCTGAAGCAACTCATTTACCATGCAGAAGCCCACACCAGCTCGTAACAACGAAATTCAGAACTTCACCATGGGTGCTGATGCAGTAAAGTCTAAATGCCCTAGCCAACGGCTTGTCTCAACCCTGCCTTGTTCCCCTGCACAGACCGAACGCTTGGGTGGAAATCCATGGCAAAACTCTTAACTTCAAGTACAATATGCAAGGATCCTGAATCTCCATGGGTCCCTGCCGACGTCTCCACCTTCAACCTCCTACCAAGGATACTAAAGCCAATGTAGTGACGGCCCGATATGCACTAATCGCGGTGAGGATACTGTCAGTCAGAATTTCGAAGCTCGGCAGCAAGCGGAACCTCTGCAGCGCCTTCTCCCCAGAGTCCGCCATATCACTCCGCTCCGGCGAAGCGTCAGCATGCACGACACAGCCCATTGTGATGGTTTTCACGCTGCTGTCTTTCGGAGAGTAGCTATGAAGCCCTCGGGCATTTGTGGTTTGAAAGTTGCTGGGCCGGTTGTGGAGACGCACAGCGGCGAATTAATGCGAGCAACGGTGCACTTAGACAGGTCAGGGCCAATGATGAACTCCTAAAAAAGCTCGCTATCAGTGGAATTTCCGATGGCCTCGTGACTGAGCTTAGAGTAGATATTGACAGAGCTGAAGGTGGCCATCTGCTGCAGTGAATCGAGAACGACTTCCTTATTCGCATGCAGAGGCATTTGAGGGAAGGTTGAGCCTTTGGTTCTGGCCGAAGAGTCTGGCCACCCGGGCTGTATAGGCAAGGTCTCCAGGCTGAGTAACATCAAACCCGCTTGCATTCGGGAGCAGCACAGCAAAACATCTGAAATGGTTATGAAATCGAATCGAAGGATTTAAGAAAGGGATACCGGCAAGGAACTGCGGTGAAAATATGAAGCAGGTATCTAAGCTTGCGGTCGCCAGGCTCATTCAGACGAATGGATGTTTCATGTTGAATCTGTTGTGTACACAAGTCAGCATTGCTCAATGAGTAATGTTCATGACCAGAGCCACCAGGAAGTTGTTGTGTCAGCCTCTTGCGAGACTGAACCACTTTTATCACAATACAAGAGCAGTGAAGGCCGAGCGAGGCATAAGCTGCGCCCACGTCAGTCCGCGATCCAGATCAAAAAATAAGCTTGCGCATCGGCGCTGTCACATGATCCACGAGAGGATGTGATCTGTTGTAAATAGGGAGAGAGACTCACCGATCTTTCAAGGCATGGTTCAAATAGGCTCACGTTGTAGAGTGATTGCTGAACCGTGGTTTCATCAGGGCACGGATACCGACCGTGGTAGGTCACCGGCCAGATGAGCTCTGGCCGTGTGCGCCGCCGCAGCTTGTCTCTGGCAGCGCGAGAAGCCGGTATTGCCGTCTCCCCTAGAGGTAACTTGCTGATCGTCTGGTCGCTTGCGATGGCGGACGGCCGCGGCCTAGCGAGTGGGTGAGATGGTGAGATGGTATCATGGTCGGAGGAATGCAGGACGCCAAAGCGCGCTGCATGTCATTTGGCAGCAAGGCAATCCGCCGCCAACTCTCCAGCTGTCATTGGCGCCGGAGCACTTGCGCTAGAGGCCGCAGGCCGCTGAAGGTCGCGATGGCCATCATTGTGCTGCATTGCATCTGAAGCGCAACGAATTTGAGTGGCTTCTCATGTTCTGACTGCAAAGCTCACTCAGAGAGAAGCTCAAAGGCGATGGCAGAATAGGGAGGCTAGACCGCCTCAAAGGAATGTTCGGACGGCGTCCTCTGGCGGTCATGGCGTCTTTCGAAGCTGCTCACCTCTCTGCATCTTGAGAGAATGACGGCGTAGCGAGCTATCGTGCAAGAGGCTCTCAAGCTGTGACAGGGACACAGTTGCATAGATAGAGCTCACACAGAAGCAGTCATGCAGACCGGATATTCGCGTTGTGTCGCTACCAGGCGGGAGGACCCCGTTCGCGCTCTAGCGAGCGGCCTTCGAGTCGTCTCGCGTGAAGCTCTAGACCCTCTGCGCGAGCTTCACTCCCTCACCCGCTTCACCTACAACCCATCCTCCACCACTACCCCCTCTCGTGACTCTCTTGTCCACAACGAAGTCGCTCACTCCATCTCAAGCTCCGCTGCACGGTCGAGCGTCGCGACGATGAGGCCGCCTCCTCTGCCGCGCAATCCAACGACCGCTTTTCACAGTTTCGTGCGCCGATTCTTCACGCAGTCCGCACAGGAGCCGAGCAACAGAGCCGAATGGGCCGCGTTCTTCTTGTTCGAGGTCTATCGCGACTTTCTCCTCCGACCCAAGTCATACAACAAGTACCACATGACGCCTGAGCAATGGGTTTATCTTCGTCACTCGCTCAACATGCTTGGATCATCTGAGCTCTATGTCTTTGTCGACATCGCGTTCCAGATGTTCTCGTAAGTAGCAACTCAGCTGTCTCCGGAAGATCTACAGCAATGTCTGACCAACTCGCCAGCTTCGACTATGACATCCCTGCTCGCACCATGGCTATCCAATGCCCAAGCAACTCGCAGCAGCGCTTCTCGTACTACCTCGTCCTAACAATCCACGAGCAACTCTGGATGGCGCAGCACCGCCTGCCCGCCTACCGCGATCGCATTCAGGACTATGACGCAAGCGACGACTTTCCGCAACGCCATGCCGCGTGCGGCGTCGACCCGCACTACACTACCCGTGGCGACTGGATGTACTCGGTGCGCACGCCGAGCATCGTGGTCCGCGACTTCCAGAACCGCGTCTTCTCGTACCCGCTCATCATCGAGGTCTGCGACGCACGCAAGCATGAGGATGAGGAGGCCATGGCCCGTGACTACCTGCTGGGCAATGATGACCGTCCAAGCTTGTTCCTGTCTATCACCCTCTGGCTGGAGGGCCACAACAGCGCCCGCCTGGGCACTTACAGCCTCTGGCGTAGCCGCGTCCTACCCGGTCAGCCCGGCCCTGTCGGCGGCTTCTTGGGCAACGGTACTGAGTATGCGCCCGAGTGCATCGTTCGCAACGAACGCTTCACGGCTCCTGGAGGCAACGCGGATGCTGGAGATGGCGAGATCTTCTTTTCATTCGCGGACCTCGCGCCGAGGTGCCAGGACTGGATCAGGTCGACGGCGCCCAATACCTGGGACGGCGTGTGGGCCAGAGATGGCATTACCATCTCGTACGAGCGGCTGTCCCACATCTGGCAGCTGGCCAGGGCCAGGCAGAACTACGTGGAGTCTCGTGAGTACCTCATGTGGGAGGAGGAGCGGTACGAGGAGATCCATGGTTCGCTCATTGATGAGAGAGAATAGGTGCACTGAGAGCATATCACCGATTCTTTTCCTAGCTCGACGATGTGGCGGTCGACATATGATGATCAGCGGTCTGGCCTTCGACATTAAGGTTGTACTCCTCGGATAATAGGGGATGTTAGCTGGGTGGATTGCAAATCAGCAACGACATTCAGAGCAAGCATCAAAGATTCTGGGAGGAGATCCGGAAGATACAGGTCATTTTCATAGTCACTCAAAACGAGTGCGGAGTAGCTTATCTGGTAGCTATCTTGAGTCTGCGAGAGTCAGACGATAAAACAATCAATCACAGATGGCTTCATATCCGTTCGGCCGCCAGAGCAAAGTAGTGAATTCTTGCCACACAGCACTGCAGGGCCCTGGCGCTGCTGGAGCATTCAGTGTTGACACTGGTACAGTCCTGAGAATGGAGTCCTTCCGTCGTGCCTCTGTATCAGTGTCGACCCTGATGTTAGTGATTTGGCCGGGAACGCGGCTAACCCCAGACCTGCTTGAGGGAGGGGTGACGAATCAGTGCGCCTATGGCAAAGGCGCAAGCTCCAGGCGCATGAAGCTGCGCGGGCGGCGGCTGGAAGCCCGAACTACCGGCCACGCTCGCTTAGCGGGGGCTGCATGCGCGCCCTTGAGCCCCCGACGCTTACTCTTCTCTTCTGCCACCCGCCGCCCGACACCCAACACACGTCCTCCTCTTCATGTCATCGTTATCCTCCTCCACATCTCTACCGTGGTCGCACGCACATGTACAGTCTGCAGAATCGACGTCTTCTTGATCAACAGCTTCCCTCAAGCCGTGCGCATCTGCTTGGGCTGCAGAATATCTACCGTCAACACGCGGGTCGCTCCTCGGCATCGCGGCGATGCACCCAATGTCGGCCAACGCACGCAAGAGGGCCAGATGGTCCATACCCGCCGTAGTTCAGGATGTCAAACGCCAACAACCCACTTCTCTCGTCATCCGTGAGTGGGACCTGAACAGGGAGACTCTACTGTCACAGAAGAATATGCTGACAACTGATGTGACCGGCCCAGCTCATTCATGGTACTCACGTCGTCCTCATCGACTGGATTACCACTCATCGCGCCGCCAACTACCGCACCATTCCTTGGCTATCAGCAACTCTCGTTTCAGGAAGAGCTTGGAAGCGTCCGGCGCCGTCTGTCCAGGATGGATTTGGGTGCAGGTTTCGGATTTCACAACAGCTCTGAAAGAAGCCTTACCTCGAGGAGTAGTCCAGTTCACGAAAGGCCTTCTACATTTCTTCAGGTCACACATTCGCCAGCCTCCACCACCAAGCCGGTCGCCCATCCCAGTTTGAGGTATATCAGCTCTGACAGCACATCCGTATTGTATGTTCAAGCGGCCCCATGGGCCGTACGCTTGAACGTTGTACCAATTGAAATGGAGCGCGAAGACTTGGGTATCACCTTCTTAGATGATACATTTGAGACGCCCGCCCCGAGTTTCGAACTTAGAACCGTCCTTCCCTTTCCGGAAGGTTTCACCTTGGAGATATCGCAGCTCCCAGCAAGACTGAGACCAGGAGTCCTCTGCTGGCTGAGAGAACCCCCGCGTGGATTCGACAAGAGACAGCAAGCCTCGTGTGCCTGCCACCTGCGGCGCGTCGGCGCCCGCATGCTTTCGGAGGCTGGGTCGGCCCGTGATTTCTGTTGGTGCCGGGTATGGTGGTGTTGCGTCGCCGCCGCAGCAGCCCGTCACCTCCCGACACAACACCGCCAGCCATGGCCCAGCAAAGCATGGCCGAGAGCGTGGGGCTCACGCTCCCCCTGCCCGCATTCTCCGGCAGGATCAAGACATTCCCTGGCCCCCAGGCCACACCCGCATTCACACAGCAGCGAGCCGCCGAGGTCCAGCGGGAGGACCAGAGACAGAACCCGCGCCGCCTCCTCATCTACACCGACGCATCGAAGGAGGCGTACCAGGTGCACAAGAGGGACATTTACACCGGTGAAGCCGTCGTGGAGTGGCACACAAAGCTGAGCATTGCGGCGGGATGGCAGGAGTGGAATGACAGGACTGGGAGGATGGATTGGAAGGTGAAGACACAAGACATGACTCACCAGCTCCTCCGCGGCACCTGGAAGGTGGACCGGCTGGAATTCGAAGCGCTCAAAATCGGCGTCGCCCACGTCGCGGGTCCATTCTCCAAGGGCATCAGCCCCAGCGCAGACGAGCACGGCAACCGCATCGGATCCCACTCCAATCCGTGGGTCGAGGAAACCGGCCCCAACATCACCGAAGTCGCCGTCTTCACCGATTCCGACAATGCTCTGAGATTCGTCAGAGCTCCGAGGAGACCGTTACAACGAGTAGATGCCTTCTACGGTGCAGAGTTCGCCTTCCGTCGCCTCAGAAGCGCATCCCAGGACTTGATCAACCAGGGTATCGGCGTGGAACTGGTCTGGATTCCGCGTGACAGCGTCTTCGGGAACATTTGGGTCGACTGCTGGGCCAAGATTGCCAGAGGTATAGACCCGAGGAGAGAATTGGAGTGCGAGCGACGGTTCAGGAGACAGCCTCATTGGCAACTTTGGTGGGACGAGATGGAGGCTCAAGGCCGCCTCGACGAGTTTTCTTGAATGGTATGTTCCTGACTTGTATCCCCAAGCGCTGTAGTTGACACAAAGTTTAGCGTCGGAACCAGGCCCGCAACCAGCAAATGAGCCGACGCCAAACCCGCCCAATCATTCGATAGAACGAACACGAGCGACCTGCCCCTTGCGGCCCAGCATACTCTCCGCATCTTTCCACATCCGAGAGCTCCTTGTTCGCGCCACTGCCGCCTACCCCCGCCGCCCGGACCGTTCGGGAAACCCACCGGAGAGCGAATAAACCCCATTGGCGCGGAAACACCAAAATGCCCCACGGTCCAGACGGCGCCCACATCACCCCACCTTGTTTCACTCCCGTCAGCACGAAATCCCAGCATGCATAAATATATCAGCCTTTTTCCTCCTTGCGTTCCTGCGTCGGCGTCCCTCTTCCCCTAATATTCCAACCAGCGGCCCTCAGCATGCATTTCCCTTCCATTTGGAGCCTCGCGCTCCTTTCATCATCAGCCCTCGCGTCGCTGCAGATCGTCCCTGGCGCCACATGGACTGCCACCAACACAGGACAGCACCTTCAGGCCCATGGTACCGGCATCATCAAGGTTGGCGACACGTACTACATGATCGGCGAGGACAAGACGAACGGCACCAGTTTCCAGAACGTCAACTGCTACTCGTCCACGAACCTCGTCGAATGGAAGTACGAAGGCGCGCTTCTCTCCCAGACGGCCTCGGGCGATCTCGGTCCCAGCCGCGTGGTTGAGCGTCCCAAGGTCATCTACAACGACCAGACCAGCAAGTACGTGCTCTGGATGCACATCGACTCGTCCGACTACAAGGACGCCAAGACAGGCGTCGCCTCCGGCGATAGCGTTTGCGGCTCCTACGAGTACCACGGCAGCTTCCGGCCGTTGGGCTTCCAGAGCAGGGATATGGGGCTTTTCAAGGATGATGATGGCAAGGCGTACTTGATGACCGAAGACGTGAGTTTTTCTGGATTTGCTTTTTCTTTACGTAGTCATGATGATGATGAACACGATTTCTTTTTGATGATGAAAAACTTCATTATTTGTGTCTTATTCCAAGTCAATTGTTTGGAATTGGGTATTTTCTAGCCCCAAGTACTCCTCCTGCTCGTTTTTCAAGTTTCGGGTAAGAGGCTTCGAGTCGCATTGACTTATTGCATGCGGGCCTCTCCGCTTCGTTTATCTCTCCTCTCTCCGCCCTTTTCAATGATCTGAAGGCTGGTGGCACAACCATAAAGTCAGAAGACGACGGGACGGAGAAACATGATTAAACCTGTGCATTGACGGAGGGGCTGCGGAAGTTACCATCACCTGATCATGAATTCGCGATGCATCCATTCTGTCCAATTTGTTAACCTTCCCTTCTTTTTCAGCGCGAAAACGGCCTCCGCATCAACGCTTTGACCGACGATTACCTGAACGTCACCGGCGACTCCTCTGTCTACCGCTTCGACGAGAAGTACGAGTCTCCTGCCATGGTCAAGGTTGACGGGACGTACTACCTCTTCGCCTCCCAGCTTACCGGCTGGAACCCCAACGACAACGTACGTGTCCAACTCTCTCCAAACTCCCCGTCCCCCCAGCTGACACTGGCTCCCTACTAGTACTACGTCACAGCCTCCTCCCTCTCCGGCCCCTGGACCTCCTGGAAGACCTTCGCCGATGTCGGCTCCAACACCTACTCCTCTCAAACCTCCTTCATCCTCCCCATCACGGGTTCCTCCGGCACGACGTACATGTACCTGGGCGACCGCTGGATCAGCTCCGCCCTCTTCCGCAGCACCTACATCTGGCTGCCGCTCACCATCGACTCCTCCGCCAAGACCGCCTCCATGAAGAACGCCGTCAACTGGGTCCCCGACGTCGCCGCCGGCACCTGGGCCGCCGGCCCCAGCGAGACGCAGCCGGAGGGCGAAGACGCGACGCTCAGCGGCGGCGCGAGGACGGTGAGCTGCTCGGGTTGCAGCGGTGGGGAGGGCGCGGGGTATCTCGGTGGGACGGACTCGGGCGTCGTGACGTTTGCGGGGGTGACGAGCGATAAGGCGACGAAGTCGTCGGTTAGGGTCAAGTATCAGAATTTGGATAGCACCGCGCGGTATGCGGATGTGAGTGTGAATGGCGGCGCGAAGCAAAGGATTGCGTTTTTGCCGACGGCGAACGGGACGCCTGGGAGTAGCGTTGTGAATCTGGATTTGAAGGCGGGCAGTGCGAATGAGGTTGTTATTGAGGGCGCAAATGGCGGGTGGGGACCTGATGTGGATCGGATTATGGTGCCGCGGTCGTAGAGGGCGGGCGGGCGGCTAGGGAGAAGGGCATTGTGGGAGAGGGGGTTGCGGCTGTGGGCAGGGAGAGAGCGGGTTGGAGGCGCGGCGGGCGCGAATTTTACGTAGGATTGCCACAATGATAATGACTTTGATGGATGTGTCCTCTCCAATTCTTCAGCGCCCGCGAGCTTCAGGAGCAGAATGGTCAGGAACCTCAGGCGGGTGGGCACAAAACAGTGCCGCACTCAGGCGGGAACGCAAGCTGTCGCCGCCGCTACGAAGCCTCCCGAGGGCGGCAGGCGCCTGTTCAGCGGTGGAAAATTTGTATCTTGTTCAGGCCGGTTGACAGACTGTCAATATGCCGCAAAGCTGCGTCGCCGTCTTTCGCGCGTGTGCAGCGCCGCCAGTGATGCCTTCATGCGCCAGCGCCAGCCCCAGGCGGGATGGGGGTGCCTAAAATTAGGCCCTAAAATCAGCGGCGCGGGGCACCGCCCAAAAACAGCGCCCCGCCGCTCTCTTCCCCGCGGTGCCTGTCAGTCAACTGCCACTCGACGCGTTCGCTAAAATATCCGCCGCGGCGACAGCGGAAAATTTTGCGCTGCTGCCGGCGCTGTAAATGGCCACCCACCGAGCCGCAAGCTATGCAAAATGGTGCTGATGCTGCCCGCCCGACCGCACAGTGTCGCGCCAGCGCTGCTGGCCACCCACCCCAGTGCCAACCCAGCCTAGGCCGCTGATTTAACAGGGCCTAATTTAGGCCCCCCTCCAAACGGCGGCGGCGGCGGCGGGGCCCCGCAAAGCGCGCCTGTCTGCCAACTACCAGTCAACGCGTTCGCCGAATTTTGAGCGCGCCGACAGCGCTGTTTCCCGGCGCCGGCGGCAGCGGCTTATAGTCGCCCACCCAGCCGCAAAATATATCCAATAGCGCTTCTACTACCCGCTGCCTGCAACCCGCTGCCGCGGCGCGCTCGCCGCTCCGCACCGCAAACCCGACCGACCGCCCACCCGACCGCCGCAATCCCTGCTGGCCGCCCACCGAGCCGCAGGCCAGGCACACCCGCGCTTCTGCTCCGCGACAACGCCGCAACGCACAGCCGCACGCCGCAACAGCGAAAGGCGGCCGTTATCGATAAGCCACCCACCTACGTCATTATCGGCCTTCCCGTCCGGGAGAACAAAGAGCAACAACCGGCGGAGCGCGCGCCGGCAGTCCGCCCGACAACCGCAATGCGGTGTTGTCGGTGTAGCTAGCTCGTTGCTCGCTCGCTCGCTTCGTCTCCCACCGGAGCGCGTGTTCGTGGGGCAGGGCGGGGCCTTTGCTCGTTTTTGCTTTCCCGCCCGACTGGGGTCGGACACGAGAAACAGGCTTTCGGCGCCCGCCCATTGCAGGGCAGATTTTTTGCTTCTAGTAATTTTAGAGGGTTGATGGCGTGACGTCACTTTAGTGGTTCGTTGTGTTTTTCGGCGGAGCTGCTCCGAGACTTGCTCCGCCGCCCGCGAGAGTGGAGCGGAGCGGTCTGGAGGAGCGTGGTTCGTGCGGGTTGTTGGGCGGGCATTGAGGCTCTGAGTGTCGATGCCGCGGGCGGGTGTCTTGAAGGCTGTCAGTGTGCGTGTGCGCGGTGAATAAGTTGTCTCAAGGCCGTTTACGCGTTTCCTTTGGTGTTTTGCACCGCTCACGCATCATCCAAGCCGGCCGCTCTCGCCGTTCTGCCCAAAACCCTGCAATGCAGAGGCGTCGACCGTTCTCTGCTTTGGCTGTAGTAATCTGGAACAAGTCTTTTGTTGCTTGCTTTCTCGAGGTAGGTTTCAGCGATTTCCCTTTCCTTGCCAAAACACTTCCCATCAGCAGGATCCGTTTCATCACCATCTCTAACATTTGCAACATCTTGCTCCGGCAGCACATTGAACTCCATAATGCCGAAAGGTATGGCCGCTTATATTACGTACTTAGTATTGAACCCATAATGCCTCTCGTTCTTCAACATTGGTCAAGTTGTCCTCTTCGGCTGCAAGATTCCAGGGGAAATGGACTGGATGTCGGCCAAATTCTATACTAGCTACCTCTGTATGACTATCCGGATGATTTGATAATGGCATAATATGTTGCGCCATAGTTTATGTCCTCATCGTGCATCAATTCTCTCCCAATATGTCTCGGCGAAATAAATAATGATTCGGGCTCATGCAACTACACCATCTACTCCAATAAGCGGCAAAATGCCATATTATTACGTGGAAGACCATGAGTTCATTTCGTTGGATTTGGAAATTCTAGTTGTCTGTCGGTGGATGCTTTCACTTCTGAGAAATCATTCAGTGATTTTACAATGCGCTCCCTGCGATGAAATCCTGTTGATCGGGCCACAACGCCGGGAAAATATTTTATAGGATTGCGGACGGTATGAATCCTTGCTTTTATCTCGAAAAAAAAAGTTTTATGCTGAGCTGCAGCATACTTTCTTGAAAATTGAGCCTTGCATAAATATTTAAGTTAGTTCTGTAACCTATGCTTATCAAAATATGCATAATGGAATTTCTCTCAATCCGCATGGATACAATGGAGTCTTCAGGAGTTGGAGTTTTGGTAGCAGATTATGCTGTTGGACGCTTTCCCTGAACGTCTTTAATTTTGTCTCTAACGGTGTATGTTCTTCACTGCTCAACGATTTTTTTTTTTGCTAGACAGGATATCCCCTCCCAAAACAAAGAACCAAAATACATTTCGCCAGCCTTGTGTCGGGGACCGAGGCACTCAATAATGTCATACTTCTAGTCTTGATGCACCCCATATTCCTTTCAAAACCAGAACTCCCAGCCTCAGCCTGCATTATCTCCTGAAGAGCCTGGAAGGCGTCGATGTCTCTTTTCTCTCACTGATCAGGAACATCGCTCATACCTATCGGGGATTTTCTCAGTCCTCTGCACTAGCGTTATGTTTCAAATCCGCGAATCATTCTTCCTTGCCTTCTTCGCAGCAGTCCCGGTCCCTTACCCGGTATTAGCCTCCGTCCGTCTACCCTTACTTTCCTGGAACTCCCCTTCCGACCCCTCTGCAACTTCTGTCAATCTTTTCTCAAACAGTCTCCACCAGCACCTCCTGGACCTGACATCCAGTAATCCCCACCATAGTCTCATCATTGTTCCGCTCATCCGAACCCTTCCAAGACATCATCTCGCTGTCATGAAGAAACAGCCTCCACTTCTCTTTGTCCCCCACCCCTCCTGCATGCCTCACCGCTGGGACGGTCCACACCTGGCATTCTGAGCTCGTGAACCCTGCATGAGAGCCACTTGTTCTCCCCCACCAAGTGGACGGGGGCATGGAAGATTTAAGGCAACGATGTGGGGTTCCTCAACAATCAGGCAATATCGTTGCAATCCGGTGTCCTAGATTCAGAAGTAGGCGGAGTTAGTGGTCGTGAGATGGTAGTGTTCTCAAGAGAGGGCACCATGGAGGCCGTAGATGGTGCTATTGTGCGCTTGAGAGTGTGAGGGGAAGATGATACGGGCGGGCCACACTCCCAGGATGTAATCATGGCTGTTGTTTATGCTTATTATCTCGTCTCGCAACACCGCTCAAGCTGTCTGCAGATATACTTACTACTCGGGAATGAAAGCGATCAGAAATCATCACTTCTGAAACATATCCTTTCTGGGTCCGCTGAAACCTTCCCAAGGTACAGTTCCAATATGCTGCCGCAAAACGTCCTGATTGGAATGTAGCTTGATAACATACGGATCCTCTAACATTTGGACGGCTGCCTTCGTCAATGTGCCTACATGAAGGGTTTCAAGAAGGTGGAAGAGGTCAGCGGTGTTGTGAAGAAGGAACTGTGGTCTACGCTTCAAAGATCCTCATCAGGCAAAGTGAGAGCGAATTGTAGGACAACAAACGGTCTTTAAAAGCCATGTCGTTAGGAAAAGTATTGTGAGATGGAGGCGATGCGCTCTCACAGATTTAAGGAGCAACAGGCAAGCCAATGCAAAGATTTAGCATTTTTCTCTGAGTAATCTGATGAGACTACCGTAAGAATCCAAGGCCAAGCTATCTGAATCCTTTTTTATCTACTGCTTAGGCTCGTCTCCCTGTTGCTCTGGCTTCTTGGGAGGAGGTTCCTCCCCCTTGATGAGTCCGGTCACATCAGCGTACTGCGCAATGTCCGCCCAGGTGATCTCAATCTTCTTGTCCAGCACAGCACGCGTCTTAGGGCAGGTCGACTGCTCAATGCACTCCACCGCCTCCGACGCGATCATGTCACGAATCGGAATGGCCACGCCTGGATGACCGTTCCTATCCGTAATCTTCTCGACAGGTCCCTCATTGATTCCCCTCTCGCCCAGCTTCCACACGGAAATCGTCCACGTCGACTCCTGCTCGCCATACGCAATGCCGACCACGATCCTCGTCTCTCCATCGGTGCTGTTCATGAACCACTTGGCGCGCTCCTCCAGCGCCGCCGCCTTGTCGCGGGTGCCGATCTCGACGATCATGTCCGGGTGCCGGGGGTTCTGGCACGGGCCGTTGTAGTAGAGGGCGAAGTCGGCCATGCGGAACGCGGTCCAGCCCTCGAACTTCTGGCCGCCGATGTTGCGCGTGTCGTCGCCGTTGGGCACGAGCGGCAGGTTGCCGGCGCGGAACATGCGCCACGTTTTGCCGGAGGCGTCGCTGAGGCAGAGCGGGTTGACCTGCTCGTAGATGGCGCGGACGAGGGCGTTGCGGAGGACGAGGTGCAGGCGCGTGAAGTTGTGGATGGTGAGGATCTCTTTCGAGCGGTCGAAGTCAACCCTGCACGGTCACGTTTGTCAGCGAAGGTCAGCTCGTGAGAAATGGAGGTTTGCTTGCCTGAGCATCCTCTGGTACAGGACCATAAGGTCCGCTGGGGTCTTGGTTTTGTCGTTCATTCTGTAGTTCAACAAGACCCAGCTGTGGGTGGGGATCCAGAGCGGGATGAGGGCCTTGGGTAGTGGGTAGAATTCGGCGAGGACGTCCATGACCGTCAGCCATCCCTCTAGAGCGCGCTTGATGATATGCTTCTTCGGGTGGTCCAGCTTGTCTGCCTTTTCCGGCGACGAAACGCTGTTGAACACGCGCAGGAAATCTTCATCGGCCCAGTCTGGGAGACGGACCAACGCGTCCGACAGACCTTTGTCCTTTATGTGGTTCGGTGGCATGGTGATAGTTGGTGTCAGAGCGGTCGAAGGTCTGGAGGGCTTGAAGTATGCGACGGAGTGGCGTCAGTGCGCGCTAGTCGGATCTGGAAGACAAGTGATGGCGAGCGCAGCCGCTAGAACCTCCCGTACGTAGGCTGATAAGATCTTGGTTGTGTCTCAAAGAAACATGAGCAATCACCTCATTAAGTGACACTGCAGCTCTGCATGAATGCCTTGCCTGGTCGTGGCAGCGCAGCAAGAGCATCTGGTGTTGAAGTGCGCCCTCATGCACTATATAGATCCTCACTGCAAACGCAGCAACACCAGTCAGTACCAAGGCCGATGTGGCCACAATGAATCAAGATGTGGAGCTTTTAGCTGCGACGTGTTACGGTTCCACATTGAGTATTCCTTTTTCAGAGAGCTGGACAATGCCCAGCCAAAATGCCGCCTATACGTCAAATGAACCCAAAGCTGCCGATTCCCTGTCCGAAATGCCCAAATCCTGCCCGAAATGCCCAAATCTTGCCTGAAATGCCCAAGCCCAAACCGGAAATCTACTCATTCTCCTCCTCCTCCATCGCAAAGTCCTCCTCCGTGCTGACCATGTCATCCAAACCGGGCTCATCCATCTCCACAATGCCCGCCTCCTCCTCGTCATCCTCGCTGCTGCTGCTGCTGTCCGAGAACTCCATGTCCATGCTGCCCTCATCCCCATAATCCAAGGACGTATCCTGCATCGACCACGACTCCAGCCACATCTTGGTCAAGCAAGCCGGATCCAGCACGACCTTCCTCCTCACCAGCTCGTCCATCTCCTCAGGAGACACATCCTCGACATCCGGCAGCACGGTGGGCATGAAATCGCGCACGCTCAGCACCAGCCCCTCGCCCTCAGCGCAGGTCCCCGCACCGCGCCACGCCACCTGGTCCTGCGTCAAGAAGCAGCGGCGGAACGTCTTGCCCTCGAGCTTGGTGGGGAGGTAGCGCAGGAAGCGCCAGACGGAGAAGACGCCGCGCTCGGTGTCGACGGCGACGACGGTGCGGGTGGCGCCGCCGCCGCCGTGCGTGTAGCGCTCCGCCAGCATCTGCATGGCGCCGTGCTTGGCCGCGTTGCAGATCTCGATGATGAGGGTGGGCTCGGAGGCGCCGGGGACGCGGGGGCGCTTGCGCGGCGGAGCAACGGCGGAAGAGGGGGAGGAAGAGGGAGAAGGCGGGTCCTCGGGCGTGAAGTAGAAGGACAGGTCGGGCCGGTGCGCGTTGAAGACGAGCGCGTCGTCGTCGCTGGAGTCGCGCTCCGGGTTGATGGCCATGATGTGCTTGAGGAACCAGCCGTTGGGGTGGGCGTCGGCGATGGCGTCGATGCTGCGCGTGATTTGCTCGTGCAGCGAGCTGGTGAAGAGGACTTGCGAGACGGAGGGGAGACGCATGGCCAGGAGTGAGGTGCGGTGGATGTAGTCGTAGCTGCGTTGTGGGTCAGTGTGAGGTGAGGTGATGTTGGGGGGTGGTGGTGAGCTTACCGGATGCTTTGCCAGCAGTCGTAGAGGTCGGCTTCGTGAGGGTGGCGGATGTATTTGATGAAGCGAGCGTACTCGGAGCGGCTGATGGTGAAGACGCGCCAGCTGTCTTGCTCTTTGTTGGCGGTGAGGCTGGTGCTGATGGATTGGAGAGCCTCGACGACGGCGCGGGCGTTCTGAGGAAGCTCGATGAAGCGCGAGATGAAGACTGACATGATGTGCGACGGAACGACGTGATGGTTTGTGAGGTGGATGTTGTGGACACGGTTGGACGACGACGATGTGGAGGGAGTGGTGGTGTAGAGGTGGAGTTGCGACGAGGGTGGTGTTATGTAGACGCGTCTTCGAGCTGGCTGCACGCGCGCATCAATCACTGACCAAAAGGGTAGGCACGGATCACCTCTTTTTACTCAGCTGGTAGCCGGAATTCCCAGTTCTCCGAGAAGAGAATTCCCCATTATGGTTCTCGGCGCCCATATCTGAATTCATGATACTTTATGGTTTTGCACACATCAGGCACGGCAATCATCGTGGCATACTTGCTTCGACGGCCTGATAACAATATATACACGAGCTCTTGCCATGATACCTTCTGCATTCCGTTGAAACCTGAGGGGTGTTATTGAGTGCCCTATACTTCTGGGTGGCGAAAACACAAATGTGGAAATACGAAGTCACGAGATGCTTAACATTACTATAAGACCTGGAAAGAAGGCAACCGAGGAGAGTATACAGAGCGACTACTCTACAGTACCACGGCGTCATCTAGAATATGCCAGCTTGTGGTGTCATCATCACACTGCGGTGAAGTGACCTGGCTGTTCTGATTCTCAATAGGTTCCGCCTCGACAACCTCCCAAGAATGGACCAGCTCCCTTTCTTCGGCAGTCTCGTACTTCAACTCGCATTCCTCCTCACAAAGCATTTGGTAGAGATGGCAAAGTGGGATAGTGATGTCTTCGTCCCAGCACGGGAAAAGCTCCTTCGGATCATTCGTGCCGCGGAATAGTGGCATTGGAAGAGTGAGCGCTTGTTTTTTCTTGATGTCATTCTCCAGCGGTTTGGTCGATCGGTCTTGAACGTGGCTTTTTTGGAACCCCAGTATTCTCGGAAATGTTCCGTCTGGGTTCCTAAACACCATGACGTTTTCTATTAGCTTTGACTGTTGATGGTCTGATTCGGCTGTCTTCTCAACCCGCAGGTACTGCTCCACAATCGCGCCCATCCCTTCCTCCTGTTTCTGTAACTGAAACACGACCAACATCCTGACATTTGCACCCCTCTCGAATGCGCGATGTAGTAAATCCTCCAGCTGCTTATGGTCTCCCGCCTCGGCCACCGCCAGCACAACGGGGATCACGGGTTCCTGGACCAGGTAGCAGCACGCATCAAACCGTGTCGTAGTTTCGACACCCGGCTCGTAGCCTAAAGGGAAGTTATCCCTGAATACGATGTCCTGGTCGAAAGCCGCTTTGGTTGGGTTGCGGGCCTGCAGTGCAGATATCTGCGCGCAGATGACGTTGTTAACGCGCGAGACGAAGGCGAGATGGTGAGCGAGTGGGAGACGCAGGGTCAGCATACAGTCGGCATCGTCGCGGGTGATGCTGGGAAGGGTTAGGGCGATTATTGTTGGGGTAAGGGCTGAGATGGGCAGACGTTTGAACGGTGCGCAGGGAATTGACGGGCGGGACAATGTTCTTTTCGAGCCACCGGCAGGCCTGCCGGTATTCTTCTTCAGAGAGGTGGAGCTGCTGCCAGACTGGCACTGCGGACGTGTCGCCCACGTCGAGCGCCTGCACAGCCTCGATGAATGTGGCTGCATCCGAGATATTTGGGTTGCGAATGTCGGCCATGGTGTTTTTTTGTTTTGGGCTTCACGTCTGGTGGAGGGAATTGAGTGCGATGTTGATATGATGCGGGCAGGCAAAACGGAGCGGGAGAGTTGCCTCAACGTTGTAGGAAAATGCCGAAATGACGCTCGTAGCGAGTTTCATGTGCCTATACTGTTTTGAGCCCTAAGGGTGGTTGGGACTGTGGTTCTGCCAAGCCGCTCAGGGTCAATTCAACAACCCTTCTCCACAAACAGTCCTCCAATGTTAAACCAACATCAATCTGTCAAGACGAAGATCCGGACTGACGTGGATCACATCTTTTGCCGTGAAGTACTCCACTGAATGCCTCTGCAATCCCCTTAAGGGCATTTTAGCGAACTTTCTGAACAACCGCGTTTCTTAACCATCGAACAGAGCGTTTTTGGCGAAACAAAAAAAACACGCTAGTGGCAGAGGTTAGCTCTCAGAGAGTCCCATGGTATCTACAGTTCCCACCGTTGAGAAAGCCCCTAGCTTTCATGACGTCCTCCATATCTTCCATCCTCTTGACGGTCTTTACCGATTACATAGCCATTAGTCACGCGTAAAAAGGGGAGTAATGCCCAGGGCTAAGAGCCTTACTTAAGCTTATTCTCACTTCTAGGTTTCATCCTCCTTGCTTAATAAAAAGTACCTATCCAGAGCTCTGCGTCCTTATCTCAAAATATCCTTACCCTTTACATTCTATTATGAGTGATGAGAGAAGGCAGTGCAGAGGCTATTCCTCCCCGAACGTAATCTTCCTAAGGGAGGGAGGTTTTAGGAGAACCAACACTATGATCTTGTATCAAGATGCCTGAGTGATATTTGCCGTCAAGCCGTATTATAAATACAATTCTCGTGATACATTCTATTCAACATTGCGACATGGTAAAGCCGGCAATTTCTGATTGCTCGATGATTTTTGACGGGCGTTTAAATGAATACGGTTCATGTAGAAATAAATTGTAAAAGGTTACAGTTTCAACGGCTAAGGTACAGAACTAAAGAGACGTATGGGTGATGCAGCGGGCTATCCGAAATGGAAACACTGAATATCACCCTCGGCAATCGTACCTACCAAAAACATTCATCAAACCTACGTAAACGTTCGTAGAAAAAAAAACATTCAACACGCAGTGATAAAACATTACAGACGAAAGAGTTTGGAACTTGAGGAGAGCTCTAATTATGCTATGTACTCTTTGCAACCTTGGTCCTTTGCTCCCGAATCAATTTTCTGTCCTTCGAAGGTTTCCTGACCATGAGCCCTATCCGAGCATTGGGGTTGAAAAATAGTTCTAACAATGATGCGCTTCCCAAGAGTCTTCAGTGGACTTCAGCTGCCCACCAATTAATGGGCTCTTGAGCCAACAAGAAGCTGACAGACCGGATTAGGAAACTCACAACCCCATCTTTTTCAAGCAAACATGTGCTCACGCAGTATCATAGCGTGTCTCGAAGTTGTTCTAGAACTTCATCCGTCCGAGTCATCGCTGTCTGTCCAATCCATGAACTTGTTGTACACGGGCTCAGGGAGAAATGGCCCAAATTGGTGCTCTCTTATGATGTTGGCCATAACAGTCTCTTCCCCTTCATTGATCCACTCAGCGAGACTTGAAAACGGGATTGTGATCTTCCGTTCCAGTAGCGATTCGCTTGGGGTGACAGGTGGGATTATCCTCTTCGACTCCCAGCCGATCAAGTCTCTGACGGTGAACTCAAGATTTCCCTCGGCGGCAGACCCATCAGACTTTCTGAATACCTCATGTGAGACCCTTCGCCGAAGTACTTCACATCTCCGCCCGTTCTCGTCGACCTGGCTGTAAACTTGGAAGATGGAAAAGTCCGCCGTTTTGTCCAAAGCGGCAACCATTTCGGGGTCCAGAGCGGCATTTTCGTACGCATCTGCGGAGCCGTAGCCGATGCGGAATAGAATCACCATACTTGGACCTCTCCTTTTCCTCATCGCATCCATGACCTTCCTCTTGAGGAGCCGGTAATCGTCAGCAAAACTGACCTCGATGCCGAAGCACGGGCCGTGATGGAAAAGCTCTGGCCCACGGAACCAGGCTACGCGGTCAAGCCGAACTTCATCCCAGGCCTCTCCGATCCGAATTGGCCACGGTCCGGTGAGCATAGAGAAGCACTTATCCAGCTCGAAACCATTACTGTCGATATCGTTCTTAAGATGATCCTGGGAGATAGCATATCTTTGGCGAAAGAGAAACATGTCGAAACAACCAAACAGTGACGGGGTAATGTCGTTTGGCATAGTATAGTAGAGCCGACGTCCTTTCGCGGAATATGTCAATTTCCAATTCCGTTCCGGCTTATAGAAACCCTGGAAGTCTTCTTCGCGCAACATGCTGAGAATCTTCTGAAGGAATTCCCATCCCTCTGGGCTGAGCCGCGTGGATCCACTGGAAACTTCGTCTATGCCCCCAAAGCTGTTAGGGTAGCAATACTGCAGTATGACTTTCAAGAACCTGAAGGCACCGCTGCGTGTCCCATCAGGAATGGTGGACGGAGACCTTCGCGGTGGAGAGTGATCGAGAGGCGGAGGTCCGAAGCGAGGCTGGCTTCTCGCGCGCGGGCGAGAGCGCCTCGAAGACGGCATGATTGGGAAGGTTTTTCTCTTGGCGTGGTTGGTGTCGTCGTGGAAGTACTGAGGTGAGCATGGTCGAAGGTGGTAGTGGACAGCATCGCCCGAGAAAATTCCAGCGGAGAGCGGAGGAACAGTCGGAGCGGCGGGTGCAAGAAAATGCAACCATGCCTCACCTGAGGAAAGTTAGTGATTGGTAATATTTGCTTTGCCGGCTGCAGGCGTTCGACCTGTCAGCTTGACAACATCATGCTGCCATGAACAGCATCAACATCGATGGTCGCTGGGTCTAGCGCTTACCAAACACTCTCGATCACTTTCCAATGCAGTAGACCAAATTCACGAGTCACAAATAAGTCAAAGGCGACAGAGGCGGCCGAGCGCATGAAGCGCTCTGCAGCAAGCAACAGAAACAACTATTCTTTGAGTTGTTATCGCTCTGTGCGTTCACCTGTTTGTCTTCTTTTGTCCATCTCCAACCAAGCATTCTCATTTAATTATACATCCACGCCGGACAATAGCTTCAAAGACCCATATGCTGTCCGATGGCGGGGCGTTAGGACTTTGCTAAGCGGTGCTAAGTTCATCGTGACTGGGATAATTCACGCGAGATTTCCCTGTTGGCCGAATGCAGGCCCATGCACGCCGATGAGCTGATCGTTCTTGCGCGTGATGGTCCGTAGCTCGATACCGATGACTGCCTGTGATCAAGAATCGTTAGACCCGGAGCTAGCAGATTCAGAGGAGGGAACAAACTCGGATCCTCTGAATTCTCTGAGCTGGTGGCACTAAGCGTTGACGTGTCGCTCTCGTCTTCGTCATCGGAGTACTGTTCAACGACAGTCCTCACTCCGTCCACCACTTCATCATCGGGAGGTGGGACCTCATCCGGTTCTTCCTGGTTATCAGACGCAAGGTCGAGTGCTCCGTCGCGAGCAGAGGATTCCAACTCCTCCAACCAACGTGCCAACTCAGAGTGATCGATCTCGATAGCCTCGTCGAGAGCGCGAGCCACTGCAGGATCTTTGAGGAATGGAAATTTCGGGAGCTGCGCCTCTCCAACGAAATCCCGCATAGTGATAGAGAGCTTCCCAGGAACAAGATTACCCCCTTCATCGCGGAATTGTCGCGCCCTGTGGACCCGAACAACCTTTTTCTCGACTACACCATCTGCGCCTTGCTCCGTAGTCCACTTAAAGAGATGGTAAGTGGCCGCACGTGGGAGGTCAGGCCAAGGATGCGCTAGCTGCTTCGGAGTTGCGTAGGGTACCTTGATGATCAGACCCAAGCCAGGACAGCCCTTCGTATCGCGGATGGTCTTCCTGACTTTGTTCTTTGCGGCCTTGAGTGACTGTGAGAAGCTGACCTCCAGGAAGAAGCAAGGAGTCTCCGTCGTGCCTTTCCTGAGAACGTAGAGGGCATCTGGCGACACCTTGGTATCTTCGCTCTCTGATAAAGGGATAGTGGTACTTCCCCTGTTCCTGACAATGTCTAAGACTCTCTTGGCCTCTGCTGACCTGGCCTTGAGAACACCGAACTGCTCACTGATAACGCCCTTGACGTTCTCCTGGATGCCCTCATGGATGGAAGTAACCATCTCGTATGACAGCCTACAGCTCTGATTGTCGTAAAACAGTTTCAACTGACGAAAGGCGAACCGCTCGACGTCTCGATCTTGTGCAAGTAGTCGAAGGAGCTTCTGGTACTCAGACCTTCGAACACGGATTGTAGCCGCTGGTGGAATGTTCACAAATTGCCCGTTCCAGCAACAGTTGATCTTCTCGAAGATCTTATGTGCACGGGTGTGGATAAAAGCCGTGGCGGGTGTTGGGATGGACCTGGCCTGGTCCCGTTTCTTTCGAATGTTCGCAACGCGGTCGTTGAGAGGCGGCATGCCAGGAGTATGCTGTGAGGAAGACATGGCTCGCTATACAACAGAACCTATATAGTAGAAAGTGTCGGCGTTGTTCTGATATAATGTTACAGCGAGGGTGATGGTGGTGGTGTAGTTGTAGTGTCAAGGATCAGACTAGCGGGCAGTAGGGCCCGGGAAGCGGGTGGACAAATAATCCGGTGTGTCTATGCAGGGACCTCGGTCTGCGGCTGGACCCTGTTGGAGCAGTGGCGCCCGAGCCGAAGCTCTTTGGCCTTTCCCGTCACCTTGTTCAATGTAAAATTACTTCTTTACGCGGCTAGTACGACGTATACCTGTTTAAATAGATGGCCCTTGCGGAAGCACATTAAATAATTTTGTTGTCAAAGACACCTTTGAATTTCCAAAGTCTTTCCTTGGCCGTCATATTTTCGTCCAGCTACTTTCTACAGTAATTTTCTCCAAAAGCTCCGTAGTCTCTGAGTGGCCCCATAACTCCATGAACTCCAATCAAACAAATTGCAATCTCGGCCTTTGTGAAACACTACTTCTAATGGAAACAAAAGGTGGGTAGATGAAGCTATTATCCGGACGTGTTTGTAAAATTTTGCAATCAACAAACGCGTCCGCATCTCGGCTTCATGAGGTTGTTCACAAAGCGTGACAACGCTACAGTTCCCAAATAATGGAAAAGGAAGAAAAGTGCAGCCCAAATCAAATAGACAAAAAGAAAAAGATGCAGTACTCGGATCAAACAGGAAAAGGGGGGAGAAATGCCATCATCCTTGCCCACACGTTGAGGAAGGCCACACTGCGAAAGCCCAACTATTTCTCGAGGCGTCTGCTCTTGGGGTGTGGTGGGATGCGATGGTCCGGCGCGTTGGTCGAGATCGGATCGGTAGACGTGGTTGACGTACTGGTTGTCCTGCTGTGAGTGCGCTTGGGTGCAGAGGCGGCGGCGCCTTTGATGACATGTTCATCAGAGTCGGTCGACAGAGGGTCTGGACTGTCCGATACGGTGCTTGATCGGCTACGCGAGGCCGCGTTGTTCAACACCTCTTCAAGCATGCTGTCCCGGCTGCTAGTCTTGCTATCAGTGCTAACGTCAGAGGGGTTGCTCGGGGAAGAGGGCTCGAACTCTGATCCTAAAGACTCTTGCGAATGATCCGAGCTACCACTGCTTCTGCTTGACTCGTCGCTTGCTTTGTTGCTCGCATCCAGCTGAGGATCGTATTTCATGCTTCTGCAGTTGTTTTCGTTATCGCTGTCGCTGTCGGTACTGTCCTCGTCATCGTCGTCTTCGTTGTTGACATTGTAGTCGACGTTGGAACCCAAGTCCGCGTCCTTTTCGATAGCCATCTCCTCCGCTTCGTCCAACCACTCTTTCATGGTCGAGTGATCGATGGTGATAGCCTCATCAAGGACTCTAGCTACATCAGGGTCATTGAAGTTAGGGACGAACTTGTGGTACCTTTTGCCGATGAAGTCTCGAACCGTAATGGAGAGCTTCCCGGGAACAACATCACCGTCCCTGTTGCGAAATTCCTGCTGCTCGACGGTACGTTCGACAAAGCTATGACGGCTTCCATCCTCCTTCTCGTCAACGACCCAGCCGAAAGCAGTGTAACTAGCAGCTCGACTACGGCCCTTCGGAAGGTTCAACAGTTGCTTCGGGGTGTTGTAGTCAAGCTTCACAACTATGGCCATCCCAGGACGTCCGTACTTATGGTAGATGATCTGACGAACCTTTTGTGAAGCAGCCTGAAGTGTCTGAGAGAGGCAGACTTCGACGAGGAAGCACTCGCCCGTTTTTTTAGGGGCTCTAAACATCCAGACAGCATCTGGAGACTTCTTCTCGCCGGAACAGTCTCCCGGCACCTTGATTTCGGAACTGCCGGTCCACTTGAGAAACTTTCTTAGTTGAAACACCTTGCTGTGTTTCGCATCGATAAGTCTCAGCTGGGCACTGATCTCTTCCACCAAACTCGCAGTCATCGTCTCATGGATCGAGGATGGCATTTCGTAAGAAAGTTTGCGCCTTCGGCGATCGTAGAATAGCTTAAGTCTGCGGAACGCGAAGTCCCTGATCTGTTCGTCTTGTGAAAGGAGATTAAGTAGCTGGTGGTATTCGGATCTCCGAAGGCGAATCGAGGCGGCAACTGGGATGTTGACCGGCGGTAGTCCGTTCCAGTAACTGTGAATTTTGTCGAAGATCCTGTGAGCCTGGCTGTGTCTAGAAGAAGCCGTGGTGGGTGGCGGGGAGGACCTGATACGGTCCTCTATCTTCCGAATGTCTTTTGATCGGTCGTGGAGGGAATGTGGAGAAATTCCACGGGCGAGTTGTTGAAATGTCATGGTGGGCTGCGAGGCCCAGGACTGATAAAGCACAGGGTGGCAGTGCTGTCCTGATACAACGTAACAGAAACGAGGATGTCCGATTTTAAGAGATGGCGCTGGCTAGTCTCGAGGTTTCGGTGGCAGTCGTCTTTGAACAATGCCGCGGCGGACGTGAGGATGGACAGTTCTAGCCCCAGTTACAGACAGATACGTCATACCCCGGATGAATAATTCACCCGGCGTCCGGCTACCAATGACCGCTAACACCCTCCACCCCATGGCTTCGACTCAACTACCACCTCTACTCCTGCCACTTCCTTCCCGTGCCCACCGCAGAGGAGCGCCTTTCATCACTTCGACTTACTCTGCCGACGGCATCTTTGTCAGAAAAGTCGCTCAACTTATCAGTCCTTCCAAATCAACACTTTCCATCTTTGTCAATCATGGATTCCTCTACTACACTCGGCCAGGAGACACCGACGGAGCGCAGCGACGTGCCACCAGCCAGTTCCTTCCCCGAAACGAGGAACCCCATGGAAGCCAACAATCCTCTGGAAGCCAGCGTCTTACCCAAAGCAGGCTCACACCTTTTTCGGGCTCCAAAAGGACGATTCCCGCTCGAAGCGCAATTGTCGTTCAGGTCTGCGTTGAGGAGAGGCCGCCTGGCATCCTTCCTCCTGGAGAGGATTCGAAACTTCTATGCAGGCAACAGTGAAGGTTTACCTGAGGCAGGAATAGTACGTCCCATCAGCCAGAAAGTCTACAATGAGCTCAACGACCTTCTTGAGGAGGACGAACAACTTGAGAAATGGGCCTCCCGCCAGATGAAGATCGTACACATTGCCGAGCGACAGAAACTCTCATACGACACGCCAAATGCTATTCATAAAACAATTATTGAAGGCGTGAGCAGGATGATTTGCGACCAGCTGGAAGATATCAACGAGAAATGGCAAATGTCTGATGTTTCTGGGAAGCATCAGAGCACACTGGCAGAAGAGATTGAGTCCCGTGGATCCACCAGAATTCCTCTTCGCAACTCTAAGGGATATGTCACCCCTGATAGGAATTGGATCTTCACGGGCGACAATCGGGACCGTTCATGCTTCGTCCTTGAGGTCGCTAACTCTGAGCAATACTACCATGTTAAGCACAAAGCTTTCACAATGATCAGCAAGGGCAGCGGCCATCCCGGAATGGTCCTCATCATCTGGGTCAAATCCAATGAACCGGATGCAAAAGAGGTAGACAAAACTGCCGGCTTCACTATCATCAGCCTTCGCAAATTCAAGCAAACGGATGACTCTATCAAGCTGCTGGTGGATCAGATTGAGAGTAAGAAGATCATTCGGGACGCAAAAGGGAAGGTCCAGGAGGGGTCCATATACTTTACCATCAATGATATGTTGGGCGTGAAAAACGAAGAATTTTATGAGCAGAGGAAGAATTCCAACGACCCTGTCGTCGCTACGTATACGGCGGGAATTCTAGACGCAAAGATTGAATTATCCTACGCCGCCATCGCTGGTAAGATCAAGGCGGGAGAAAGGACTGAAGCGTACATGAGGATCCCTGACGATAGTTCCGATGATGAAGACATATCTGTGGCAGAAGTGTTACGTCACATTGACTGAAAAGAAGAAAATCGGCTTAAGTTAAGAACAAGCCCAAGCGGTCAACTCAACGTTTGTGCAAGATGGTCAAATAACATTGATGCAGTCAGCGGCCCGAACACGTATGAAACCGCAATTCTGGGCACACTCCAGACTGGGGGCGAAGCGTAAAAGCAAGCATCATTGGAGCAAGTCTTGGGAGAGTACGAACGGAGTAATTCTAAGTAGAATATTATTTTTGATCAATAAAAAAAATGTAAACAGAGGTCCTTAGTCGGCAAAGCCACCTATTTGATAGTGTTTCGTTGGGGCCAGAATGAACACCCTACACGTGACATTGAATCAACGATTCGCCCTGCGCCCAAAGTTTGTGGCAACGTTTCTTCCTTTTTGTGGCATCACACTGTAATATACATCTGGCAATGGCTGAAGCTAAGATCTGGATGCGAATGTATGTTTTAAAATTATACAAACACGTCCGGATGATAGCTTCAAATACCTACATTTATTCAAGCAGGGTAAGTGGTAACGGTTATACAGGCCTCCCGTTTCTCAGAAACTTGTCTCGGCCGTGGTCTGAAGCTTAAATATCACGAGTTTTTACTATAAGTATATTTGATGGACGCTATACTCCACATTCAGTTCCCCTAAAGATGTTGTCAAGACATACGTGTATGGTCTGTACTTAAACAAAAAAATCCAAATAGTAGTTTCAACTGCCTATCTCTACAAGCTGTTTCAGCCTTTTGGTGGTGCCAGAAAACACACCCATACATGTGACCGCCGGATCAATCATTCGCCCGGCGCCCGGGCCACGCTACTTCCCTACCTTAACACTCGTATCGCTCTTTCATGTTTCGCGACTCCCACGACACTCAACACCTCCCACCGTCGCGGAATAACACATCTCGTATCCCCGGCAATTCAGAACATTCACTTACACTTTCAGCACTGTTAAACTACCGATTTCTTTGCTCTCCCACCATGGCTCCCACTACAACCCACAATCGAGGCACTCCGCCGGGGAGCACCAACTTGTCATCCCGTTTTCGGCTCGAATCCAACAGATCCTCGAAAGCCAACAGATCGTTGGGAAGCAGCGCCTTGATGCGACCCAGCATTGATCGACCACGCAGTCAAGACGTGCAGTTCCCCGTCGACACGCGATTGTCATTCCGATCTGCATTAAGGAAACGTCGTCTTGCGTTCTTTCTGTTGGACAAAATCCGGAGTTTTCGTGAGGGCAATAATCAAGGTCTTCCTACCACGGGGGTTGTCCGACACGTTCGTCGGAAGGACTGCAAAGAGCTTGAGCGCCTTCTTGCCAACGATCCGGACCTAGAATCTTACGCCTTTCGCGTTCTCAACCTCGCGTACAACCCAAGACGCTCAAGACTCCTGTACGCCATGGCTGGAGGACCGCATGAAATGGTCAAGGAAGAGGTTGCTGGCAAGATCAACAGCCGGCTGGGGGAGATTCGTCAGAAGTATTCATTACCCTTGAAGAATGGTCAGTCCCAGAAAACGCTTGCACATCAGATCGTTAGTGCCGGTTCGATGGGCATCAAGAAGGGCTTGTCTGAGGGAAAGAAAGAGCCTGATGGAGGATGGGTCTTCAGTGGTGGGGAGTTGCGCGCTTCGTGCTGTGTGCTGGAGGTTGCACATTCGCAGACCTACGAAGACATCCTGGATCGCGCCCTTGACCTTCTGGAAGGAACTCGTGGTCAGCCTGGGATGGCCATCATCATCTGGTTCCAGTACAATAACCCCGGAGCAACGAAGATTCTCAAAAAGTCAATGTTCACTCTCTTCACTGTTGGAGAAAAGCGAATGGAAGACGGCTCCATGGCTACTGGAGTCTTAGCCCCCTATGAAGAAGAGGTCATCCGCGATGAAGACGGGAACGTGCATCAGAATGTGTTCTCCTTCACTATCAAGGACATGCTGGGTCTGGCTAATCGATCGGTCTACGACGCCCTCTGCAACTCCTCTGATCGTCGCGTTGCTGAGGTCACGGAGAGCATTCTCGCTGAGAAGATCGAATTGTCCTCCGCCGAGATCATTGCTAAGTTCGATGAGGGTGAGCTGACAACCAAGGACGATGATACTAGGGCTATCCGGAGGCTCGAGGAGAAGCCGAATGATAATTCCAGTGGTCCCTGGTTTAAGTATCCCCGAAAGTCACAACGCAAAGAGCCGTCCGAGCCGTCAGAGTCTTCCGAATCTTCTTCCAGCCCCAGCTCCTACCACCCATCCTCCGGCAGTGAGTCCTCCGATAGCGAGCCGTCCAAAGGCGAGCCCCCCGAGAGGAGCAGCCCGCGTGCTTCTCGATCGAGGAGCAACAAAGCAGCAAAGTAAGGAAACCCCAGCCAGCCCTCAGCCAGCCCTCGGCCAGCCATCCTGGAAAGGCACTCCTGGCCTCACAGAAACGACAGATGAATTGGAACGGCCATCCACACTAGCGGCACTCCTGGTCCAGTCGAAAAAACACTGACGGAGGTTTCGGACTCCTGGAAAGGGGATCAACGAGAAGATGGTTTACCGGGGTTGTGAAAGTTTGGTGTTTTCTGCTTTGTTCAAAAAATTCTTGTGTTTACTTGTGCGGATTGTCGATTAAAATGCAAATGCAAGATGTGGAGTTTCAAGGTGGTCTTCATGGTTTTTTCTATGGCGTTTCTAGAAAGGAAAAATGGGTAGAATTGGCAGGATTGCCGGTGATAGATATGGTAGAAAAGAAGCAAAGGTACCTTTGTTTGATTGCAATTGCTACATCCTCACGGGTGTATGAAGGTGATGCTGCAGAAAGGTCGGAAAATCTTCTACATGGAATAGCTACTTCTTAGGTCGAATGAGGTCTTGATCGCCGTGATGCGCAAGTATAAAACAAAGAGTAGATCTTAGTCTTAGTCTGAGAGAGGACAATGCCCGTATTCAGGGAGAGAACTGGAACAGGAAAAAAAAGCTTTCAGTAGCAATGGGTAGCTGAAGCTATCGTCCGGATGTCGTTGTGTAATTTTGAAGTTGATATCTGCATCCGGACAGCAGCTTCACGTACCTTGCAATGTAAAAGTTTAGTATCATGCCCGCGAGACCCTTGAAATTGCTCGAAAGGTGTGACATAATCTCAATACCCAGGCGGATTATGTGGGTGGAAAATCGAGTGGTTAATTTTGAGACTATAGCCAACGGCGATAGGGTTTGCGGGTAGAGTGGGCGAGATGAGGTACTCTGGCCTGTTTATCGAAAGCGGATCTGTAGATGAGTCCGAAACGCTGGCTGATGTGCTGTGAGTACGTTTCGCCTTTGAAGAGATGACAGGAAGCTCGATCCGATGCTCTTGAGACGGAGTTGAAAGAGGATCTAGACTCTCTCGAGGTGGTGTGACATGCCTGCTGCGGAATGCACCGTTTTGCGATGATGTGTCCGATTCTGAGCCCACATTGGCTGAACGTGTGGATTCACTGCTTTTGGATGCTGCGGTGTTCAACTCCGTGTCGTGCAAATCTTTAGCCCTGCTTCTGGACCACCTATCAGTGATAAGATCAGAAAGTTTGATGGGAGTAGGCGATTCGTACTCCATATCACCCGTTAGTCGATCCGAAAAGCTCGTCTTAGTACTGGCCGTCCCTGAGCCATCACTTTCCTAATCCTAACAAGTGTCCGATGAGGTCTTCTTCACTATCGGAGCTGGGAGAGTCACCTGCGGCATCGTGTCTCACCGTATCCTCTGCATCCTTTACCCATTTCACCATCAATTAATGGTCAATAGTGATCCTCTGATTGTGAAGGAGGTATAGGGCAGGATCGCCGGAGTTAGGGAGACGGTACTCGCAGACCTCTTTTCCAAGGAAGTCACGGAACGAGAACGAAAGCTTACCAGGAACTACGTTGCTACCCTTGTCCCGAAACTCTATGTGGGATAGCGCGTATAACACCGTTTCCCCACTTGCATTGGTTGTCCTGGTCGAGAATCAATTGGAAAGTGGTGTAAGAGGCGGCACGGGTCAGGTTCTTAGGAGGATTCAACAATTGCTTCGGACTAGCGTACTGAAGTTTCACGACCAGAGCCACGCCGGGGCGGCTTTTTCTTTCCAGGAGGATATGGAGAATCTTCGCCACAGCGTCGTTCATGATCTGTGAGAAACAGACCTCAAAAATGAAGCAAGGTCCGTTCCTCTTGGAGGTCTTGACATGCCAGACGCCGTCCGGATACTTCGTTTTATCATAAAACTCGTCCCCCGGCATCTTGGTTCTGCGAGAATTCGCATAGGTAATGAGGTTCATCAAGTCCCCGGCACCTCGTGACATAGTCTCGATGACCCAGAACTACTTACGGATCTCCCTTGCTATTTGCCCCGAGATCTCCTCGTGGATGGGAGAAGGCATGGCGTATGTTAGCCTTTTCCGGCGACAATCGTAGAAGAACTTGAGATTGCGGAAGGCGAAGTCCAGAAGTTCCGTTTCTTGTGCAAGGAGCGCGAGGAGCTGTGTAAATTCGGAGCGTCGAAGGCGAACTGAACCTGGGGGTGGAACATCGACAAGATGTCCGTCCCAGTACACCTGGACCTTCTCGAAGACTTGGCGGGCTTGCGTAGGCTTAAAATTGAGCTACAGCGATGATAAATTAGTACTATCAATGGCTGAGTTGGGCCGGTCGAGATCTGGCAGCGCCAAGTGTATTTGAACAACGCAAACAAAGCGGCTCACAACAATGTTTCACGAGTAGTTCTCAGGTCAATAGGGGGTAGGCTAGACGTGGCTACCTCTTCAATAATCTCCAGAGCCTGTAGCTGTGGGTGTGCAGATGTGTGGATGTGCGAGTGGGGGTCGAGGCTCAGAGTCATGGTATATACAAGGGTGGAGAGGATCAGCCCAAGCGACCCCGATGGGCAACTGTACCTGGACTGCGGACTAATAAATGGATCTGATATGTCTTTGGCCTGAAGTTGTTTGTCCTGGCTCAGGCTCTTTGTGTCACTCTTAGATGTGACTGCTGATTGCTAGTGGATTCGCCCATAGTCCTGACACTAACAGCGAATGATCTCGAAATTTGTTCGCTTGGTGGAGGATTGTATGTTTAATATGCCAGGAAGACTGATCCTTCATTTCTTTGTTCTCTTCGCGACCTTCTTACGAACATAGAGAGGATGGTTGATCCTCGCCCGAAACGTGTAGCATCACAGATCGGAAATTATAGGGCGATTAAGGATTACCTGCACTCAGCTTCAGCTACTTGAAAATGTAGATTGTCGTGTTCCACCGAAATTTAAAGACGTAAGGACGCCACAACATCAGTATGTTGTTGATGCTCTTCTCCAGACGCCTTGTATAACTTCAGAATATCCATTTAGGCCCGAAAATCCCATTCAGCTATTGTTCTAAACGTGGATATGAATTCTAAAGAGCGGTATTCGGAAAGAAAGAAAAACCGCAACGAACTTCCGCCTCTACTGCGGGACGATTCTGCAGGGACATCGTGCTTGGACGCAGCTACCCGCGCCATCAAGCACCTGCCGCGTTCTCCGCTCTTGCCCATCCACAACAGCCCTTCTTCTCCCACACTCTCCCCTCTTCCTTGCGCGCACTTCAGCCCGCCGCAAAGCAGAACATCATCGTCAGTCCAAAACAAAATACCATTCATTCCCAACATCATCGTACCCAAAGCAACATAGACAAAACCTGGGCTCCTCCCCGCTGCCCAATCGCGCGAAATCTCACGGAACGCACTACTACACCCCTCAGACCGTGGCCGACCCCAGCCAAACTGACCCCGATTCGACCACCGCCGCCCTCATACATCGAGAAGACATATGTGCCGTGGACAAAGCGCGATGACCGGAGGCTGGAGGAGGATACGTGGTCGTATATTCGGTGCGAGATGAATGCGTTGGAGGAGGAGCGGATCAACCCACTTCGTTCGTTTATTCGCGTGGTCCCGGTCACAGATGAGCGGCATTCGAATGGTCTCGGGGACCGCGAGCACCAGAGACAGGAGCATGGGGGTGCAGGGCAGCAGGCAGCATCCCATCAGGGAGCATGGCCGCAGCAGATGGCGCAACCACAGAAAGTGCAGCAGCAGCAGCAGATGGCGCAACCACAGAAAGTGCAGCAGCAGCAGATGGAGCAACCGCAGCAAGTGCAGCAACGACCACCGGAACAGCAAGCGAGCGAAGAAGCCAGCGGAGCAGCCGACGGCACAGTAACACCAGTTGCAGGCGACAACCCGGCGAATGATGGCAGCTATAAGCCCATTAAGAGGAGGAACCCGTGGGACTATCAGCGTAGAAAAAGCTGCTAAAGTAGCAGTGGTGAGCAGATTGCAGCTCGGCGTTACACATCGCAAAAGGCCTCGTAGCAATATTTCATTTTTTGGGATCTGACAGCTGTCTACCTCAATACCTGATGACCTATGTGCTGCTGCCCTGAGTGATGATACTTCCTGAAACTGTTCCCAAAGTCAATCCATGTGGGTATGCCTTTTAAACCTTTGTCAAGTTTTCCTGTTGTCCGCCTGGTTCCGCAGTGAAAGTTCCCAAAGCAAATGTCGTCCAGCCGAAAATCCCTTTTTTTTCCCCGCAATCCCTCCCAAGCGCCAAGTACTCCGCCGCATCAATTTGTTACCGACCATCCGACCCCTCGACCGAGCATGCCGCTTCAATACGTCAGCTGCTGCTCCACCGGATAGTGCACGCCAGGCTTCTCCACGCTCTGGTAAACGACACCGGGCTCAGCCTCGCCATCGTCATCATCGATGGTGTTATCCTTGTACTGCTGCGCCCAGAACGACGCGCTAACCTCCCTCCTCTCATACACGCGCCTGAACTCCTCAATCGCATACGGCGCGCGCGTCTCGCCCCTCTTCCACACAACCAGCGAGCGCTCCTTCACCGCCAACTGGAAGCACTCGCGGCGCCGCTCCGCCGGGCCCATCCACGCCTCCAGCCTCACGCGCTTGCGCTGCTCCCAGGCCTTGTTGTAGTTGTGGTGGATCCAGTCGGCGAAGGCGTCCATCGACAGCGTCGGCAGCTGCTTCTTGAGGTTGACGACGTCCATCTTCCAGATGAGGCTGAGGGAGCGGGCGACGCAGACGGGGCACTCGAAGGGCGCGACGCCGAAGCCGTTGTTGTAGTGCTGCGGGTCGTCGGTGGCGGCGGCGGCGGGCGGGGGAGCCGTGGTGGCGCAGTTGGTGGCGCAGAGGGTCGGCATTGAGGTGAGCGGCGTCTTGACGATGTGGCCGCAGCGCAGACGGTGGAAGTGGCAGCGGCCGCCGTTGCACGGCACGACGGGGCTTTCGGGTATAGGGTGCGGGAGCTCGATCTGGGCGTGCGTTCTGACGTTGTTGTTGTTGTTGTTGTTGCCGGCGGCGACCCTGCGGCGCTTGGGAGGAGGCATGCTTTCTGGAGTCGGCGGTGAGCGCGGGGCTGCCGTCGGAAAAGAATTGTTTTCTTTGAAGGAAGCCGTATTCTCGGAAGGAGGAAGGGGAACTCGTCCGCGGGGCATGTTGGATGCGGTTGGCAGTGAGCTTGGGGCCGTAGGCTGCGGGAGAATAGTGTAGTGGAGGCGAGGCCGTGGAGCGGGAGGAGGCGGTGGATATGCCCTGTTGGGGATGAGCGGATGGCGGAACGCTGGACGGTGAGTGAGGCCCTGGTGGTCGAAGCTCGGTTGTGCAGGATTGTGATTGGGAATGTCCTGAATAGTGTTGTAGGCTTGAGTTGGGAACCAAAAGCGCAGCGCTGTTGGCGGAGGATACGGCCACATTGTCTCCTTGCGTGGGGATTAGACGGCTTCGAATGAAGATTGGCTTTGCAGAAACTCACAGGGTTAGCTCCGCGTACTACGCTGGCTGGAGAAGGCTCGCGATCAGTGGCCGTGGTGTCGCGCGGATGATTGGCGTCGGGTGGTTGAAGAAAGGCAACAACAGCGTGAAGCCGACGAAGAGCACGCCGACATGAAATTGAGCGAAGGGTGCTGTCGGCCAGATGGCGCTGAGGGATCAATTACTGCATTGGTGGAGTAGACAGAAGTGAAATGGAGCTCCTGCGCCCAAGGTCTGTGCCCTCCACTTTGGTTGCCGCTACCAAAACTGGCAGGCATACCACGGGCGGGTGCTGAGCTTGGGCGGGCGACTATAGCGCCCGCAATTTTCATAGGGCCTAATTTGCGCGTGCAGATTTAGCAAACGCGTTGACTGGCAGTCAGCAAGCCGCTGCGGTGGAGCGTCACGCTTGGGTTCACCGCAGCTTATGCCGTCCGGCGCTGGGCCTATCCTCCGCATTCTGTACATGACAAAGCCCAAAGGGAGCCCGCTACTGCAGAATGCATCATGAATCCTCCAACGGCAGAAAAATTCAACTTCGGCGCCACTTGGACCGGAGCGAAAGGCGGGGAAGTCGTAATTACAGTTCTGCCCGCGGAGTTGTCGTTCCCGGTCCGAAAGCTGTGCCTGACATTCGAGAGCACGACAAAATACTTCTGAGCAGCTATCCACAGAGACGTAGCACGTCCTGCCTTTTCACGGGAATTTGGCCTGCAAGAGCTGACTGAACCAACGTAGGCGACTCGACTCCCCCAGTGTCAGTGCCACCTGGTCCGCGAAGCTTCTTCTGTGCGCAAGGCGGGCTCTGCAGTACTTCAGACCGACCCCTCACAAATAAGCATAATGAGATAGTAGGACACCGGGAAAGAGAGAAGAGTCTCAGATAGAAGCTGGTGAGCATGCATTTTACCCAAGGTTCTGTGCAGATATACCAACCCGATCACGACCACAAACCCAGGCACTCTCCCCTCTTCCGGCTTGGGTATAAACTTTCCTCTTCCCTCTTTCATGTCGGATGAAGAGGGTATGTAAATGCAATCGCCAAAGTATGTGGCAACGAAAGGCAAACTGCACAGCCGGGTAAACTCTCCCGTCCGCTCATGCTATCATATCCACATCGCCATCCTCATCTTGGTCTTCAAGCGCCCTCTCCTTCCCCTTCTTGCTCTTCGCCCTTTCCTTCTTTCTTTTCACGGACTCGAGATATCTATCCAACACATCCCTCGCATCTACCAGATCCTCCTCCGTGTACCAGCTCACTTTATCCGGCGGCCAATTCACCCACTTGACCAAGTAATGCCACTCCCCTCCGAAGAACTTGTGTTTGATAATAGACTCGATCTCGTATTCTTCTTCCTCCGGCTCTGGCTCCCATGATACGCCTTCAGCGGGCGGATGTAGCATCGACGATGCTTGGTGTCTTGTAGATGGGGTTGCGATAGTGGCAGAGGAGCGGCGGCGTTTTGAACCTTGGGTCCCTGTGATGGTGGATTGGCTGGCGTGTGGTGTGGCATCCAGGTCAACGATGAGATCGCTTCTTCCGTCTCTCGCCGCTGTGATCTCGGCTGCCGAGTGAAGTTTGATGCCGAGAGAAGGCTGGTAGCACGTTTATGAGCTCTAGCTTCTGAGCTCGAGCGCGAGGGGGCGACGCTAGAGCGTAGAGACCGTTTCTGGCTGCTGGCGCTGTGGAAAGACTGCGCTGTGGAGCCGCTGGAGGAGATGGACGACCGTCGTAGCCGGGCCCCTCTGGCGGACGTGGATTTGCGGACGGGGGAGGCTGTTAGCGACACATTACTGTGGGGAGCCACATCACTGGGCGTGGCCCTTCTTTGTCGAGCGTGAGATGATGCTGTGCTCGCCGTCGCGGATCTCCCTCTCCGCCTAGTTCTGGCGGCATGCTCGGACGGCACCGATGACTGCTCCCTTGACAGTACGTCTCCGCCAGCCCGCCACCGTCCCGAAGGCTGATTGTTCTCTTCGGACAATGCGAGTTCATCCGTCTCATCTGCTGAGCCCGGCACCGCCGCTGTTCCTCTCACGTTTGCCGGATTGACCCATGCTCCGTACTCTGCTGTCTCTGACCCTGTCTCCACGGTTTCCATTTCTACCCCCGGCCCTACCTCCGGTTCCACCTCCTCGTGGTCATCTCCTCCGACCACGCCCATGACATCTGCCGTCTTCAGCATTTTCTTCGGCGGCCTACCTCTCCTCCGGACCGGTGGTAGCGCATCGACAAACTCCTTGGTCGGCTTCTTCTTCGTCTTCTTTATCTTGCCATGACCCAGAACGTGCGTCAAGACCACCGCCGCTTCCGCCGCATCAGGAGATCCATCCGCAGCCGCGGCTTCATGCGGAGCAATCGGCACCGCTGGTATTTGCTCAGTACCACCAGCGGCAGGCCACCCCATCATCGCCCGCTGCACCTCCCTACTAACCAACAGCACAGCGCCATCCTCGTCCGTGATGAAGACCATACCATCCTCCCATTCCAGCTCGAACCGCTCCAGCTCCGCCGGCGACACCCAATCCAAGATATCAGCGAGCCCGACGGAATGTTCCTCTGCATCGTCGTCCGCGCCATCCCTGCCCTCTTCCGCGTTGTCCCTGTTTGTCCCGCGCCCGTCCACGCCGCCATCCCACCCCATCCTATCCTTCCGGCCATCGCCGTTTGTATCCGCCGCCTCTCTAGAACTCTTCTCCCCCGGAACACAGCGCTCAACGCGCACGCGGTACACCGGCTGCCCGGACGCGATGTCATACTGGCGCGACACGATCTCGGTGCGGCGGCGGCGGCCGAGCGGGCAATCGGACGGCGGGGTGGGCGTAATGGGCGGGATATCGCGGTTGGGGAGGTAGTACAGCGGCCAATGGCGTTCGGCTTCATCGGGTTTCTGGTCGGCGTCGGCTACGGCCGGCGTGGTGGTGGTGGCTGTTGTCACGCCATTGCGCTGTTGGTGGAGCCGGGTTAGCGATACCTTGATGGCCCGGCGGCAGCGCGCCAGCAGCACGCCAATGGCCAGGCTATGAGCCGGAGAGGATGGGAAAGGTGTACGGGACGCTTGCCTTGGGGATTGTACTCGCCGCCGTCGGCGCCGTTGCAGGGGCCGTTCTGCGGGCGCGTTTGGCGGGGCGCGACGCGTCGGACGACATTGGGTGTGCAGGCGAGCGAGTCGTGGGAGGGTGCGGGAATGCGGGACGAGTACGCGCGATCTTGTGAGCGCCCGCCAGCTCTCCAAACGCGCGAGTCTTACCCAACGTCGTTCCCCAGCCAGCCAATCAGACTGTAGCGGCGCCGCGACCAGCTCCGGGCCCTGTGCGAAGTGCGGGAAAATCTCTTGCTCCGTGACCGACCGGGCTTTCTTTCGACGACAGGTCTTGGATCGTTTCCCGCTTGTGATTTTCATGCGGCGACGGCGGATGGGTGGATGGGCTCATGGACAGACTGGCGACGATGGTTGGCCATCAATGCGGGCGGCCATGTCTTTCAATAGGAGAAAGTAGCTTGCTGAAGGAGGAAACTAATTGCTCTAAGGGCGCTCTTTGTTTCACGGCAGTAAGGCGCCATTCAGTCTGCATGGCGCTGGGTGCTATGGGTGGGCAGCCGGCGGTGACGCACAGGATTGGAGATGGCGAGATGCGCGCAGAGGAAGAGCGCTCCGACCGACGAGCTCCCCCAAGGTCAGCCACGTTGAGCGGTCGCATATTCACCTCCAGGACGTATTTGGACGGCAAAGTTGTAGTTGGAAAAGAATGAGTAGGAAAACGTAGTGATCCAAAAACCCCTCGCGAACGACGGCGAACGAAGGCCGCCGTTCAACGCCATGAGAAAGGCCAGGCAGCCCGGAAGTGGCTGTTTGCTCCAGAAAGCAAACACCAGAAAACCCCCTACTCAGTCAGAGCATTGCATCCGCGCGGATTGCATGTCAGGAATTGCCTGCGGGTACCCGATTGTGCCACGCCAGCTCGCCGTGACGAGTCTGGCTTTCACTCGCGTCCATCCGCTGCTTCATAGCCCGCCTACCGATCCACCAACAGTTCAACGGGAGATGGAGGAGCCTGCAGAGCCTCAACCTTAACCAAATCTTGTTATTTCCGGCCGCAGCATCGCTGGCTTCGCGGGCGGGTTGGCAGGCGGAATGAGCTTGTGGGTCGCTGTACCGTGAACTCAACACCATGACGCGGCTCTCGTGTCTGTCAGCAACCGTTCACTCCGGGACTTAGCTCACTCCGCCGCAAAGCTTGCTCATAATGACCGGCTTCTCCCAAGCTCCGCTTGCAACTTTCGTATGATAGTCTCAGGCTGGAGCAAGGGTCATCACGTAGAACCACTGAGGTCATGACCATGAGAAGTTTGATTCGAATGCTAAATATGATCTCCAAGATAGGATAGAGTCCCTCCGCTGCACCCCTTCACTCCCAAGCCCTTGTGTCTCAGCCCCAGCCTGTCCTCCACCGAGCAAGTATCCGAGTATCCGACCGTCGCGAATGAGAATGTGGGTAGATGAAGTTATCGTCCGGACGAGAATGTCGAATTTTTGAAGGCGAAGCGACCTGTGGCATGCGCACGAGTTAGCAAAAGCCTCTCCCAAAACACCAAGCGCTCATCAAAATCTTCAAACAAAGCACACGCATCAGTCAAGCTCTGCCTCTGAAGAGGCGTCATCTCCGAACCAGGCACCTCCCCCACCACGTCCACGTATCCACCAGCCCCCCGGCTACAACAGGCAGCGAATGCCCGCCCCCCAAAAGGGACGAACAACGACCGGGTTCATTCTGCGGAATCGAGCAATTAAGCAAGACCCGGCCCGTGACGACCCTCCTCGGAGAAGCCAACGGACAGCTCCAGACGATTGCCGCGGCCTCCACCTGATAAGCCCAAGGACGAGACTGGCGTGTGAGGGACGACCGTGTCCGCAGCGGCAGGTCGGCATCCAGTCCTCAGATCTGTTCTTTGGGGCCTCAAGGGCCCTCATCATTGTGTGCGGAATGTGGGAAAAAGGAAATGTAGTGGACGTACTCTCGGTCGGAGCGGCGGTCGATGGGCTCGGAGGGGAGGATGGGATTCGGGGTATCTGCGAGGTGCCAATCGTTAGCGAGAATTAAGAGAAGACGCGAGAGAGAGGCTTCAGTGAATTAGGAAAACAGTCAGGAGCTCGGGTTCCTCATTACCGGCTGTCTGTCCTCACCTACGCAACCACAGCCAGAAACTCGCGTCCTCAAATGAGAAGCTGCTTCGTGGCGAGTGGCGAAAGGCTCGAGTGAGCGCGGTTGGGACAAGTGAAATAATTGTCATCATGGAGGGTGGGAAGGTGAAGGAGAAGAGAACTAACGTACCCGAGGACATTCGGAAAGCCGAATGGCGAGGGAGTCGGCAAGGCCTGCGAGATGGTTAGTGGATGAAGATCCCAAACGATGCAAGACTTGGGAGGGGAGATAGCAAGATCAGACTAGCTCAAACTAATCCATCGAAACCCGTGATCCGAAGATCTCACCCGCAGGTTGGGTTTCTAAGATTCTTTGCCTTTTTAGGAACCGAAGTTCCCTCATCATGACATGCGAAGGAAAGGGTGAAAGAAAGATGCAGACGTACCTTGCGAAGCGGCTGCCTGATGAGCAGTGAAGGGAGTTGTGCACCTCAGGTGAGGATCGAGGCGAAGAATCCCTGGGAGATTGAGGGAATTAGTCAGAGGTCTCAAGAAAGGTGGTCGAAGGCATGAGTGGGAAGGGAGTGCAAGGTCAAACAGCTCTCTTTGTCAGCAATGAAACCCAGAAGTGCGGGTTTCTCAGGCCAAGCCCCGTCAGAGGCTGGCTTTTGGTTCTTCTCATAGTACGAATGGGGGATGCAGGAGTAAGGGGATTCGTGACTCACCTGAAGAGAGGAGCCAGAGGAAGAGGGGGATCAGAGAAAGGGAGAGCCCCAAGGTGGTGAGGGCGAGGAAGATCTGGAAGTCATGTGGAAAAGTTAGCGAGGGCTCTCAGGTGAGAATGAGGGAGAAATGCGAGTGTGAAGGGGCTCAGAGCTCTCTTTTTTTGTCATTTGCAACCATGGAACAAGACGTCGAGTAATGTCCCTTGCCGTAGCCGGTTGCCGATCAACTCAAGTGCAAGTTTGGTCATCATTGCCGGGAGAGGGAGTAAGAGAAGTCGAACTTACCAGAAGATCTGGGACGAAGACAAGGAATTGCGATCATCGCGGTGCTGGGCTCAGGCAGAGTCCAGTGAGGCAGGAGCCCGAAGGCAGCAGCGGCGAGTTTCAAAGGAAGAGGCATTTGATCTAAGCCAAAAGGCAAAGAGAGTTAAGGACGAGGAACCCGCAGAAGCGCGACGATGATATGCGCGAGCCCGCGCACGGACCCAGCCATCACCCACGCCCGATCACCCGCCCCCAGGCAACCACGCCGCCTTCGGCAGGCATGATGCGCCAGCAGCGCTGGCCAAGCTGGCTGCGGTGGCCTGCTTGGTGTTGCAATGCTAAGCCCAGCGCCCGCGCCGGCTCCCGCATACGGTCAGACACCCCACCCGTGAGGTTGTGCAGAAGTCGCGAATGCAAAGTAGAGTAGCAGCACCGCCGCTGTTCGCCCTGCAACACACGCGAGGCTTTCAGGCGGCTTTCGGTGAGCGCAGGCCTTGCACCAATGCTGTTTCCCGCATGGTGGTCCGTCTGGAGCGGCTAAGCCGCGCAGCTCCGGAGACGACGTCGGCGAGGCCGCCGCTCTACATGCCTTGGCCATGGTGTTTTGCCAACCACCGCCACATCGTGCAGTGAAATATTCTCGCCTTCATCACATATGCCACCGCTCAATCATAGAATCGTTCCCAAACTGCCGCAACGATGCTCACCCCGTGCAATCGCCGGCAGAGTGTGCAATGCCATCAATGCAAGCTACCTTGCCTGTCAAGAGATAGTTTCATTCTCATGCGCTTCCCACGCCAGCAGACTCTGCAATCTCCACTACCAGGCTCAGAATGTCGATGGTCCCCAAGCCTGCCTGCTGAAGAATCCGCAACAGAAGCACAAAACACCGCCTGTAATGCTCCAGCCTCCGGTGTCAATGAGAATACTTCCATCTAAAGAGAGTGCACGCTCAACCGCTAGAAATGCTTGGTTGAGTGAGCGCCCGCCCGCCTGCCCACAGCACTGCTTCTGGGCCAGAAGCTCGCAAGCCACCCACCCGCCGCATCCAGGCCCCGATTCACGCACCCGCTATCGCCGTCGCCGCCGCCGCCGCTGATTATCTTGCATGCATGGTGTTTATCTGCCACACGCGGTTCTCAATCGTCACCCTGCCAGCCACCCGGCACAACTGTAGCAGCCAGGCTCTTCAGCAAGCGCACCGCGCGGGTGCTGGTGCAAACGAATCTTGATTGAATACCACTGACGGGCGGTTGCTCTGCGCTCAGGCCAGCGGCCTGTCTGGCAAGCGCGTCATTTTCGGCCCGCACAGCATCGGCCAGCGCGCGCCGCACCGTACTGCAATTCAAAGACGCCCAGAGCACGCCTGTTTTGCTGATTGGTGTTCGTCAAACTCATGCACCCGCTATCCTGCCCGCATCGCGCGCGCCGATGGCACCGCCGAGCGACCTGTTCCAGCGCGTCCGGCTGCGCAGGTCGAGACTTCGGCTGGGAGCCACTTCCCTATCCATGACGCGATGTTTCCCCCGACGCCTTTCCCTGAGATTGGCTGTCACTGCCATTGCCTCGACTGTTTTCCGCTAGGGCGCAAGCGACCAGCCACGACGTTCGGCGCAGCTATCACTGCTCACCAGTACGCCCAAATCACGGCTCGTCCCAATGTTCTCTCCTGGGTTTCTTTTCTGGTTCGATGTCTTCCTTACTTCGTGGGCCTGGTTCCGTGCCTGATCTCTTTCCTGCGCTACTTCTTTTGTCGTGTTCCTTGTGTCGGCGGTCACTTCCAATTTCTCATCGCTGCCCGCCTCGGGACTTCATCTACGGGGCGCGTATGCCCGCATTCTCCGATACTATCACTGCTCATGTGGCTTATTTTCTAGATAGCCCTTTCTTCAGCGCTTCTAAGTGTGCCACGGCCCCGCCTCCAGGGTACAGCGGGGAAGCATTCAGCCGCCTAGCGCAAGCTACAGGACGGCAATATCTAGCACGAACAAGAAATATTCCAGGCAAATACCATGCTGTAGCAAATGAAGCCCTCTGTTCCGCACCTTCAGGCTCATGTGACATCCGCAGTGACAGGCCAGTCGATGCCAAGGTGCCTTAACCCATCAACTCAGCCCAGCCACAGATCTGTTTGAGCACTCGGTCGCGCTCACACTGCTTCCACTGTCCTTCTTCTTGCTGTAGCCTTTCAATACTCCCTGCTAAATTCCACCACGACCTTGCTGGCGTTAGCAGCTACACTCAAATCTTCCTTCTTCAGCACTGTATAGTCTTGGGAGGCCCCTCTGCATGAACCCCCAGATAACGGGCCGCGTGTCACCGTCAGGAAAAGCCGTGTTGAACCTTCAATATGGGGGCTGTAGAGTCGAAGCTGTTGTCCCCTGTCTTGAAGATGTTTTTTGAGGGAAACCCAGCAGGTACATGAACAGCCTGCTAGCTATCAGGTTCTCTGTGGCGGATGAGGAAGATGGTCGGCTGGGCTTCTGACAATAGCTGGTGCGGAAAGAGAATTACCGGGTCCTTGGAGAGGAAAAACAACCTTGTGTCCCGGCTTTCTCTTCCGGGCTTGTGTTTGTTCGGCCCGGGCTGTAGATGCTTTTACGGCGTGTCCAGTCTCCTGATGCCACATTGCGAATACCCCTTGCGTATCACAATGTCAGAGCACGGTGTTGAAGGCGCAGTTTATTCTGCCATCTAGCGCTGCGTGTGATCAACTTCGGTATCCGAATCAAGATGCTTGCTATCTCAACCTCTTTGTCCGCTCCCCCTCTCTGCCATAGTGGAGTCCTCAAATGCCTTTCCTTGCCAATTCCCCATATCAACTCCCAGCAAGTCCTTCAACGGTCCAAACAGACCCTTTCACTCCACAGAAATATGCCAGCTACCGTTTCCCAGTCCCAGAACCAGCGATGCCTCTCCTCCCAGTCCATCCACAAGTGTCCTTTACGTCTCTGTCGAAGGTCGCTCGTCGGTCGGCTCGGTTCGGTCCGCTTGATCTCGTACGTGTCCAGGTGTCAGCGACCGTCCACCAAAGTAAGCAAAGCGAGGAGAATAGGGAAGACTTACCGCTCTCGCCACCGTTTCGGTCGACCCCAGCTTCTCCTCCTCCTCCACCAACCTCCTCTCGAACAACACACCAAACGCGAAAGCACGAACAAACAGAAAAGCAAACAACACAAGGAAATAACAAAGGAAACCCCAATCCCTCCCCTCTCGAGACCTAATTACCGTCCCCGACGGCGGCCTCTTCGCCCTCTCGAAGGGCTCCCCCTTAACCCCATCCCTTCCCCTCTCCTCCCTTTCCCTTCCCTTTCCCCTTCCACCTTCATTCTCTCAGACGGCGCCATGATGCACGGCATATCCATGGTCTTACCCGTCCGCGCCGGGGAGACGAGTACTTCGAGGTCGCCCAGCCTTGTGCCTTTTCGCCTTTGTTTTTCTTTTAGATTTCAGTGACAGTGGAGCGAGGCGGCGGCAGGCAGTTGGTTTGGATTAGTGGCTGGGCGTCAGCGTTCCGTGTTGCGGTTTTGCGGTTTCGCTGAACTCGTCTCCCCTTGGCGCGATTCCCCGTCCTGGCATTTTATGCCGGACTCCGGTGGTGTCCTTCGCGAGCTTTGGTTCGAGCGCTTTGATGTGGAGTGTTGGGTTTTGGATTGGATGTGCGCTGCTCGCGAGGACCTTTTCTCAATATTTTTTCTTCTTTTTGCCGTGATGCCGCGCGCGCTGCCCAGGTTCGGTTTGCTCATTCGAGGGTGAGCGGGTTGGAGTGGAGTGGAGTTAGTCTGGGGTGGGCGGCGCGCGCGGCTTGCGTCCTTCTCTTTTGTTGACGCCGAGAGCCTCTTTAGTGCTCCCATTCTTTCGTCCTTCGCTCTTACCCTTTTCCTTTTTCTTCACCGTTGGTTTGTGGGAAGGGAGACGCGTTTGCTGCCGCCGATCGCTGCAAGCTTAGAACAAGAGTGAGTTTGAAAGCGTTCCGTTGCGTTTGAGTTTGCATTTGCGGTTTGCAGCAGCATCAGCGGCGGCGTAGCAGAGGGTTTGTGTGGTCGTTGTCAGCGAGGCAGCCAGAATTTTGAGAGTATGAAGCTGCTCGAATTGGCGCTGACTTGACCGCGCGTCTCCCTTCCCCTTGCATCCGCGAGCGGCGACTCCGGCTGGAACTGGATTGAGGTAGTTCCTGGCGGCCATCGAGTGAGAAAGGCCAGGTTCTGTCTCAAGGTCGGAGGGTTTGGCGATCTGAGAGTTTGGAGATCTGAGAATTTGAAAACCCAAGACTGAACCGTTGGAGCTTGGTTGAACGATTGAAGGTTCGATTCGTTCAATGCCGTTGTCGCGCTCGCAGGACGCGTCGCTCCTGTCATGCATGTTAAGTGCTCGTTATTGCTCGGCGGATGGAAGCGAGATCCCGGTATCGCTTCTCCGAAAATGGCTGGACACGGCTTGAGAGAGAGATTCGCGTCGGTCATCTCGTGGCTCGAGTGGAGTGAGTGCCAGAGAAGGTCGCCAATGTCCTGGGCCTCAGAAGCAGAGAGATGCAGGCCGGACGGACGGATGGATGGTAGGTGAGCTGAGCGCATGAGTTTGTGGAGCGTGCTTCTGCCCGAGTTTCCTCTTTGACTTTGCCGATTGAGAAGGGTTTCGCGGCGTCAGAGATGTGGTTTGGTTTAGTGATGAGGGGAGATCTCGAGGGCGGGAAGCGTGAGGAGCTGCTGCCGGAGCCAGAGATTGCAGAAGGAGTTGTGCGTGGCTAGCGGCGAGAATGGGGCAGCTCGAGGCGGAGAAGCGCCTTTGATGAGGCTTCGCGCTTTCTCCTGCAGGGCAGTTGGAGCGGTCGTCTGGACGAGTTCGTTTGGAGAGGAACTGGAGAGTTTGTGTCCGATCGTTGCGTCCACTGCCCATCAGAATATGGAGTTTGAAATTTACTTCCGGGATCCTTGGTGTCGTTCGAAGAGGGACCAGCACAAGGCTGGCAGGAAGCGGCGCAGCGTGAATAGAGAGAAATTCTGTGCTTGAGTCAGTCAAAGCCGCGGCTTGAGGCAGTCGGAAATGGAGAACTTACTGTTTGCTGCGCCCTTCCGCGCTGTTACTGAGGGTTTGACATGCCTGCTACCAAGTTTGGTCTCGCCACGAAGAGGGTATGGCTCGATGATGATCCAGAGTTTGGAGTTTACAATTTGGTAGGTTTCTTGGTGTGGTAGCAGGAAAATCGACGATGTGGGCGCGACCATGCCCTGGATGGTGAGACGTCGCCTGCTTGTGACCTTGCCAGAATTTTGTGGTAACTGCCGCCGCTCTGCTGATTGTGAATTTGGTGGTCTGTTTGAAAGGGCACCGACCAGGTTCAGAGGAGATTGTTACTCGACTCGGAGATGTGGAAGATTGGAAGTTGGGAGCAGTGCAGGCAGCGGCTATTGATTTTTTTTTTTGTGAGTATGGGCAAGGTCATCGGCAGCGTTGGTTCGCATTTGCCATGAAGCTGAGATCCTAAGCGCGGCGTCCGATCATGAAGAGGTAATCTGGTGAAGAACCCCACAGGACATTGGAAAGGAAGCGCGGATCCATGCTTCGCAAGCAAGGCTGATCGTCTCCAGCGGCTCGTTGGTCTCGGGTCTCGGTCCTGTATTTTTTGTGCAGCTTCAAGATTTTCTGCAGAAGGAAGAGTCTTGCAGAGAGCGTGATGACTTGGTTATGTCTTCATGTGTTTGGGAAGCGATTCGCTGCTGCTGCACTGTGGAAGGAGAGTTTTGTGGACGCTGGAGACCATGAGAGAACTGTTTGGAGCCGCTGTAAATAATGTTGAAAAAGGAATTCCCACTGTGACAGCTACGATTCTCTGCCTCTTGTGTATGGTAAAGCCCTGTAGAGAGTGGAGTAAGAAGTCGGGCAATGAGGCAGAGGCGCCAGCGCTGAACTCGTCGAGGGTGCGTGATCACAGGAGCGATCTCGATGGGCATGATGGAGTCCCAGCACCAATTCAGAAACGCCGAGCTCAGGCTGTCGTAAGACAAAGCTGTCGAGAAAGTCCGTCATGTGGGAAATCCTAAAAAAAAGACACCGGTGTTCCGAAGCCTCAGTTCGCCAGCAGCTCAGAGAGAAGGAAACTCGTGAGATATGAGCCGCAGCAAAAGATGACGAGGCAATGAGCCAAGGACTCGCGCGAGGTGCAATGATCAGTCAAGAACGATCGTGTTGTGAAATCCCCGCTGCACCGAGAAGAGAGAAAGCGCAAGTCCTGGCTGCTGGAACACCGTTCGTGTCGAAAATCCGCCATAAGAAAAAGGTTGACTCCGGCCTTCCGAAAAGCCTCCGCATGCTAAAAGCCCGAGTGAAATGCGTAATGAGAAGCATGGGCGGCAATAGAGAGAAGAGGTTTGGAAGAGGCTCGCTCGGAACTCGCGCAAGGTGTGTGATCATCGAAAGACAGCGATGAGTGAAATCCCCGCAACACCTGAGAGAGTAATAAGAAGAAGCGCGAGTCCAAGCTGGTGGAAGGTCCGGAAGTCGAAAATCCGCTCGAAAAAAAAAAGGGTTCTGACAAAGCTTTCATCTACCTCTGTGCTGCCGAAAGTCCCGAAGCGAGAGAAGGACGTGAGCAGCGAGCAGCGATGAATGAGGAACATCGCGAACAAGAAATCCGCACAAGGTGCTCGATCAAATGAGGAGTGATCGTACCCAGACGCACCGAAGGAGAAGCGCAGATTCTCGTCGAAGAAGAGGCGTAAGCTCAAGGACTCGTGCAAGGTGCCAGATCAGAAATGGTGGTCATGATCGAAAATCCCCGCAGCACCAGAAGGGAGGAAGCACAAGTCCAAGCTCGCAGAAAGCCGTAATGTCAGAACAGAAAAGGTCGAAATGCCGCGCCTTGGAAAGCCTCGAAATGCCATGGGCGCGCTTCAGAATAGGGAAGAAGCCAGGACCCGAAATGGAAGAAAAGGCAAGGAAGAAGAGGCGTCAGCTTTGGTTCGCACAAGATGCCAGATCGATGAGGTGATCGTCAAGCCACAAGGCCGTTGCATCTGAAGAAGTCGTGGATCCAAAGCCATGGAAAGGCTAGCATGTCGATATCCGCCGTAAAATAAAAAGGTTTCTCGTTTTTGGCATGCGCAAAAAAGGACTTTTGGGTGGCGTGACCGGCAGCTCGCGAGAACCGATAGAGGTCAGCCGAAGAGAGGAAGAAAAACCAAATGTCGAAGCAGCAAAGCATATCCGGGTTACAGCGGCAACTCTGGAAGAGTCTATGAGAACGAAAGCCGTCGGGAGGGAAGAAACCGGAAGCGCTCCGCAGAATGCGCGAGAAGTGCAGCGTGGACAACGCATCATCAGCGAGGAAAACAACCATGGAGAGGCCGAACGCTGAGAAGAGAGGATGCCGTCCAGAAAAGGCTCTGAAGTCGAGAACAGGTCGTCGAAACAAGCCAGGCCGCACGAAGAAAAAAAAAAGCCAAAATCGTTAATGCAGGTAGACCGCAAGTGGAAGCCGAGGTCGCGAAACCGAAGACTGGCACGAGCAGTCGAAACCGTAGAAAACAATCGATAGAGAAACCATGAACCGTCAAAAGCCACCCTGGTGGAAATGAGGAGGATCGGAAGAGGAATTCAAGGCGCAAGGAACAAGTCTCGGCTGATGAAACCTACTCCTGAGCATCCGCAGCCTCCCTCTCCCGCTGCTCGCCCTCGAGCCTCTTCGCGTAAGCCATGACGGCAGTACCGAAGTACCTGCACTCCTGGTCAAACGAGCCTGGGGTGCGGTCTTTGTCGTGCGCGGCATCCTTCGTGGCTTCCCAGTTGTCGCGAACGCCGAGATCGTACTTCCAGCCCCTGGCGAGCGAGTCGCACATCTTCTCGAGCTCCGGCAACCACTCAGGGTGCGGAATGCGCCTACCCAAGCGGCGGAACATCGTGAAGTCGTAAGACGTCGTCGGGATGGAGTAACTGGCTGGGAGCGCGGGCGGGCTGTCAACGGCGTCGCCATCATCGTCAACGGCATCGTCGTCGTCGGAGACATCGTCGTCGTCAGCGTCAGCGTCAGCGTCAACAGCGTCAGCGTCGGCGTCGGTGACGGCATTGTTGTCGGTGACAGCGTCGTCGTGAACAGCGTCGTCGGTGGCGGGAGCATCGTCGGTGACGGTCAGGGTGGCGGCCTCGTTCGGGAAATCTCCCTGCACGCTTTCGTAGTCGGGCAGGTCGTCCTCCTGCAGACTCTCGTAATCGGGCAGGTCGGGATCCTCGGGAGAACTCTCTTCCATGGCCTCGTCGGTAGTGGCCGGATTCTCAACAGTCTTCGTCTTCCCGGCAGCTGGAGCATCCGCTCCCAACGTCGACAAGTTGCCGGAAATGGTGGGAGCTCCGAAGCTGATGTCGTTCGCCAGGTCCTGCAGGAATGCACCAGCAAGAACAGACGGAGCGACAGGAGGGGGGGCGGGCAGAGCGGCAGAAGACGTCGAAGAAACCGCCGTGGCATCACTGCTGCCAGCTGACTTCTTCACCTGCGCCGGGCGAGAGAGGGAGAACGAAGAGGTGGACGAGCCGGCGCTGAAAGCGGAGGACGACACACTCGACGAAGCCGCGACGGAAGAGAAAAGACGAGAAGAAGCCGAGCTGGCAGAGGACGAGAACGAGACGGTGGAAGAGCCGAAAGAGGCAGCAGACGAGGGACCAGTGGTCGTAGGCCTGTTGCAAGCAGCAGGGGCGCTGCTGCTGCCCATCTCCACATCACCGGCAGAGCTTCCGCCGTCAACGTCGGCGCCAAAGGCAACCTCGGCATCAGGCATCCACTCGGCGCAGACAGAGCCGTCAATCTCCACGTCCCACTCCGAAGAGCCACCCGCAGGCACGGACATCTCGACTTCGTGACTCGCGAGGCGAGCGGTGGAGACAGCACTGTCGCCGGTCATGGCGACGACATCAGTGACAGACAAGCTGCCAGCAGACGAAGCGACGACGGGCGCGACGACAGCGCTAGCGTCCTGCATGGGAACAGCAGGCGCGGGGGCAGCAGCAGGCGCGCTTGAGACACACGAGGTCTCGTCGTTGTCGGTGGTGGTGGTGGTGGTCGAGGTGGTGGTCGACACAACAGGGGCCAGACCTGTTTCCATGGCCGGCTGGGGGAAACCGGCGGGGACATCATCGGACTGGGCGGTGCGGAGGTCGGAAGACGCGGCGCACGACGACGGCTGGGGGGTCTGGACAGGAGCGGAGGCCGGAGCCGGCGCAACCTGGGCAGCCGTCGTCAGTGATCCCTGGGTGCCAGACGGGACACCAGACGCAAGACCGGGACCAGAACCAGAGGGGGGAGCGACCGATGTACCAGAGGCGGGGGCACCGGCGGACGAAGCTTGTTGAGCTTTTTGGAGGGCCCAAAGGCTCTTGGCTGTGACTGTGCTCAGGCACACCAAGACGATGTCGTTGTCGATACGACGCCGTTTAATGCGATCCATCGCATACTCCAGCTCATCCTGATACGGGCGCTTCAGGAGCTTGCCGTCCGGGCCCGGGCGCAAACTCTTGAACATAACTGGAGACTTCTCAGCTCCAGAAGTCTCAGCCGGAAGCTTGTCGGTGAGGAAAACATCCTCCATGTGGACGTCCTGGATGGACGACGCAAGGTCCTCGACATGGACCTGCGGGCTGACACTGGAGGAGCTCTCCGACGTGAGCTCGATGCCCTCCATGGGTCCGGAGGAAGAAGAAAACTCGACTCCCTCCATCTCGCAAGGAGACGATGCGAACTCGACGCCCTCCATGAACTCGGCGGTGTACTCGGAGATCATGGTGAAGATGTGACGGGTTTGATGAAGGTGAGGTGGGCGGATTGTGAGCGGAATGTGGCGGGTGAAGATGGTGGTCGCTGAAGCTGCTTCGGACTTTGCTGAAGATCGCTGGTGTAGACTTTCGCGCGGGGAGGCGGCAGACGTACTCGTGGATATCGCGGTGTCGACGAAGAAGCTGGTAGGAAAGAGAGGAGGGTTGGCCGGAGGAGGAGGAGGACCATATGGACCGTGGAGGCTCGCTTAGCGGGCCAAGGCGAGGTTTCACTCCGGGAAAAGCGAAGCTGGCCAATCACAGGCCTGCGTGCTGCGCGCTGGGTGAAGACACTGTCACTCATTCGGCAGCAATGCCCACTGCGGAACCGCCTGAAGCAGCCTATGAAGGCGCGGAATGCATGAAAGCTGGCGAGCTGGCGGTCTTGGACGAAATGGCCATGAGAGGCATGTCTACAACGGGCGAGCATTCGGGCAAGGCTCAAGCAGAATATACTTCAAGAGATGAAAGCCGTAGATGGCAAGAAAGCACGCAAAATATGTATATATCATTGACTGATATCGCATCTATCTCAGACAGATGGTCTCATTTTGTATGGAGAACGATGAGGCCTGGAAGGCTTTTATACACAAACATCTAGCGCCCGCGGGCAAGCCGCCAGCGTAGGCGCAATCAAGGTCGCGCGGATTCAGCTTGCACTCCATGCTTGGTAGATAATCACAGTTAGTCCTGTCTACAGATTCCTGCGTCGCGCAAAGCGTTGTCGCGACGCAATGCCTCAAAGCGCAAAACAATGCTCGGGCGACGTTGACGTGGTCCGTGCGCGTGGTGTTGCGGAGAGCGCTCCACCCCCGGACGCCACACGCCAGCGGCGCGCCCCGCAAAAGCTTGAATCTGACGGCGCAAGTCAGCGGTCTCACAGTCGGAGTTGCTGCCGAAGACAACATTGATAGGTTCCAGTTTCCTGTGCCGCCAGCCAAGCCCAACGCTGGCGTGGGGGCGCTGCCCGCGACGTGCATCGTGACAACGGGCGACGGTTCTCCCAGTGACGTCATCAGCTGCGGTCGTGACAGCGGGCGGGCGCTCGACGCGGGCGAGTGAAAAAATTTTCGCTCTCAGGCAGCAGCGGTGCGCTCAGGCAGGAAGTCGCGCGCTCAGTGATGCCAATTGGCCGGGGCTGCCTGTGGCCTCACTTCGCGTTCGCGGCAGACGCAGATCTAGATCTTCTGCCGCCGCCCTTCATGTTTTCAGAATCGTGCCGCAAGATCTAGCTCTCACCTGGAGAAAATGCCCGCGCCGCTCCTGACCGCCTAATTGGTCACTGAAGACAAAGCGGCCGCTTGTATGGCAGTGGCGCCATCGCGTAAACATTTGAGCTTGCTTTGATGAACAAACATCGGGAAACTACCAGAGCGCCAGTCATCGGAAAGCAATACATTGCCAAAGCAGCGAGCGCATATGCTTGCTCTCGTGGAGCGGCGAGCGGGATCCCCAGCCCATTCCTCAGCGGCAGTCTGGCGGCGACGGGCGGCGTGATCATAAGCCGCCCTGCCATAATCGGCGCTTGGGTGGGCGGCCAGCCAGCGGCCGAAAGCAGCAGCGCTGGCAGGCCTGGTTTGCGGTATGGTGGGTGACCATGGGCTGCGGCGGCGGCGGGCGGGCAAGTGAAAATTTTTCACAGGAAGCAGCTTCAGCACCAGCGGGCGTAGTTTGCGCTTCGGTGGGCGGCCATTAGCGGCGGCGGCTGCGAAAAGCGCTGTCAGCGGGCGTGGATTTAGCGATCGCGTTGACTGGCAGTCCATAAGCAAGTGTTGCGGAGGGTCACAGCGGCGCTGTTTGGGGGGGCCCGCCGCTAATTTTAGGCCCTAATTTAGGCCCCCTCCCGCCCGTTGCAGGGCCTGCCAGGCACCCTCGCCGCGCGAACCTCAACGCGGCTTGTTCAAAGCCAGTCGGCATTTTCAAGCGGCGGTCGCCCAAATTTGCGGCGCGCCTCCGGGCTATAGCCTGCGGAGAGTCGTAGGCCCCTCCCCCATCTGCTCTGGCCTGCGTGCCCGCGCCTCTGCTCGCCTCCACTGCTCTTGCCCTCGCTGCCTCCGCCGTGAATAATTTACGTATTCGAGATCCTCTACAGCACACCCAGCGCTGCGCATCGACACAGACGCGCTTTGTCTCTCTTGCTTCATGCGCCCGACCGCTCCACCTTGATGACACCCTGCCTCCCGCACTCCGCTCCAGCATTCGCAGGTCCACACCATCCCTCGACTCGATTTCGCACTGCCGCAAATCCCTTCTGTTTTTCACACACTTTCGCACCTGCGAATATTCTTGGACAGACTTGGCACAATGGGAAGTGGTTGCACCAAATGGGAATGCACCTTCCAGGGGGATAGCTCAAGGGAGCCCGACGCAGCATGCCTGAGGACTTGGAATTAAGTGAACAAACTTGAGTAAATGAATCTCGTATGTCCAGGAGAGATGGGCACGGTCGGTTTGGAAGCGGGAGAGGAAGGCCATCTAGCACACACGTTGTGAAGGACGGAAGCCCCCAGTGGTCGTGGAATCTCATCCATTAGCCTGTAATGGCTACGTTCATGGAGTCTTGGCCTGGATTGTAGTTCGCCGTAAGCTTATGGCAGTCCTATTTCCCGACTAGCGTTGATGATTTATCCATCTGAGATGGAAGTGGGTAAGAGTCTTTTTCGGAAATCCTCCTCAGGCATCTCGAGTCAACCGCCACTCTCTGCTTTTCCCCTCATCGAAATCCCTTTTCTCTTTCTGCCAAGCATACATTGATGACATTATCATGTTTGACGAGCTTTGGAAGAAGAGGCAAGACGAGGAAGAAGATGAGGGAGCACTTGCTTTCGTCGTGGTTCAGCGCTTCATCCAAGACAAAGAGCCGGAGCGCCTCCGCGAAATACAGACCATTCCTCAGGAGCAGCATGGGATCTCAACGTCACAAGGGTCAATTCACACCGGAAAGGCGTTAACTGATTGCTCCTCAGGCATCTTTGTCTGCTCTTGCAGGCCCACCTACTACTGCTGGTCCTCACTGCTACACCTCAACCAGGTCTTCCAGAAGCAACGCGAGAGGAACATTAGCGTTTCCCCCAAGAAATGTCTCATCGAATATCCGTGCACCACTTTGCTAGAACAAACGATCAATGCCTTTGGCCTCCAATCCACAGAAGAGGAGCCGAGGCGGTGGTTGACAGAGCAGACACTCTGAAAGGAGAAATCAGCCCGCACATATGAGAACAAGCTCAATGTTATTATTCCGGCTGTACAATCTCACTGGTCAACTGTAAGGAAGGCCGCCTCTCATGTTCCTGGAACGGCGATCAAATTGTATTTGTACTCAAAAGTCCCTCTTGAAATCTGTTCCTTCTCATCAAAGGCTGTCATATAATTCACTGCATAGAGATAACATGACGAATTGAAATAGCCAAAAGAAAATTATTTATCCACCGGTTTATTTCTATCTGTGAGCTGTTGAGATGTCGATTAATTTCAAAACTTAATTCATTCGTTTCAGAATTCGATTCGCTCAAGGACACTTGCAATACGTAATTTACGGGACTTCGCAACAGACTCAGGTCAAGCATCCAAGAAAGGAAGAAATTTAGCCCCGCCTCCATCCTAGCCTCGTTCTCAAAATACGTATTACTTTTTTGGGCAGCCAGTGCGGGGATGCAATGATGACAAACAATTCCACCAATAGAGATCACTCAGTGGAATCAAATATTTTGGGCAGATATTAGTTTGGTCACCTGTGCGTCATTCGCAGTGCCAACAAAGCATTGAGGCGCTTCAATTCGCCGAATTGAACAAGTTTTTACTTCACATCAAGTATGCGTCATCCGCTAAGCCCCGGGAGCACTATACCTGCATCCATGAAAGGTGCGCGAAAGCATTCACCCTACCAGATCCAGACCCGACAGGCAAAAAGGATGATGGGATGAGACTATTGCGGTATTCTGAGCCGAGAGCGGGGTCACAAGGCCATATTTTAATAAACGAACGGAGATGTGTGGAGAAGAAGTTAGGCTGAGGTGCAAAAAGGGGAGCCCCGGTCTGACCTCTCCGCCGGATTTCAGCTGAAAGCTACGTGCAACGCAACAGAATCGATTCCGTTTCTCATCTACTTACAAACCTAAATCCCAACTCCAGATAAAATTATACCTAGCAGAGTGAATATGTCTCTTCTCGCAATTTCCGGGGCAGCCTCATACAAACTGATATGCCCAAGCCTTGTTGACGTTCCATGCAGGCTTGTCAGCTGCTTCGGTTGTGCAGCCGAGGCAAAAGACGTGGACCTGCATCTCCGCACGCGCCAAATGTCTTTCCCCTGTTCCTGACTAACCATATCAAGCTCCGAACTGCCTATGTGGGGTAGTTTAAGCTCATCTTTCCCGCCGCTACCCCGGATTTTCTCCACATCTTGCCGATCACATTCTCTCTCCCCTCGTTACTCGGTATCATGTGCGTTTGTAATTATTGGTCTGCTCATCATTGCCACAGGAGGAAATGGTGCGTTGAGCGGGGGAATTTGCAACCTGCTGTTACCGTGATGAGGGGTCCGAATTGCTGGAAACCAGCAGGATTCAGCCCGGGTATGACACGTTTTCGCGTTGATCCAAGGCATCTTTTAACCGCACAGCGCCCGTTTCGAGGGCTTAAATTTTTCTCGCGGGTTGATTTCAGTCAAGTACTCCGTCCCCGAAAATAATTGTTTTCTCGAAGAATCCAAAACAAGAAACGTCTCACCACCATGCAGTTCAGTACTCTTCTGGCTACCCTTTTGTATTCATCGGCCATCCTGGCCATTCCGACGGCCCCGACCAGACAGAACATCGACAAAAGACTGCCAGCTTCAAGCGAGACCAGTGAGAGTGAAGCTGTTCCATCCGGGCCTGCAGCTTTCACCCAGGCGCTCGTTACCATCGGAGACAACCTCAAGACGACCAATGCGACACTGAACGAGTACTCCGGTGGTCTTAAAGGTATCGCTCAGCTGCTCAAGATCCAGTCAGCAACCAATGATCTCGGTGATTCCATCACCGACGCAACTGCCGTCGCGAAAGCAACGGACCGCCTGAATCTCACGGACTCGTACTTCACCCCTGATCACCTTACTTAAGACTGGTTACTGACCTACGTGTAGCGCCACTGTCGGCCAGCAATTCTTGCAACTTCAGCCGCAGATTAATAGCTTGTTGGACAACATCAAATCCAAGAGACCGGAATTTAACAATGCGGGCTTCGGCCTGATTGATGTCATCTCTCTTCTGAGGTCAAACCTCGAAGAACAGAAGGAGGATTCCAAGGAGCTTGGCGATGCTGTGAGTAAAAGTTGTTTTATTTTTTCCCCTTAGCGGCCACGATATCTAGTATCTCGGTGTCACACTTTCGCAAATTAAAATTCGCAAACTCTATACTTACACTTCGTTAGACCATTGCCATCTTGGATCCAGCCCTCACATCTACTGCCACGACCATCAACGAGGCAATCCAAGCCAAATTCGACGAAACTATCGCTGCGTATCAGGGTCGTGGCGGACTCATCACAATTCCGCCGGGCCTTATCGGCTTGCTCGATGATGGAAGCGGGAACTGAAGCACCGCTGCTTTGTTTGTGGATGGAAAGGAAGTCATGAGCATGCGCTCTGATTCAAACCCTCGAGATGATTAATCCATGTGTATACGAAAATGTCAACTTATGTTGAAATGTAATAAATGAACGCATGTGCAATGTTGATAGTGGCTAAAGAAAGGAATGGGGCGGTGCGCCTATGTCTCAATATACTTTTTTATTCATTTAATTGCTCTTGGGCCAGGCGAAGGAGGACGGAAGTGATGGCGCTCATAAACTTTCGTGCTCATGTAAATTCCCCTGGAGCTGGTCTGCACCGAGGTTCGGCCCGCTGACTCTGAGCATGCATTCCGCGGACCCCGACGGCCGTCCAGCTTCACGCGGCCCACTTATGGCTATCGCATGGACAATGCAAAATTTACCGCACGGCAATATCCTTGGAGTCAAGAATCGCTGAGGCAGCCGAAAGGCGAGCTTCCGACTGAGCAGAGGAAAAGATGATTGAGTGTTGCCTGCCTACCGCCAGCTGCAGCGTTGAAACACTAAACCTTGTGACATTGCCACGGCGCAACACCTCTCATCACAGCCATCGCCATCACACGCCCCTCATGCACCACGCCTCAACAGCGACGCGCAAACATCCTCTGAGCCTTGCTCGGCACCGCCACCACCAGGACCACGGCAAACAAGCCTCACTCGCGCCCGTACAACCCGTGCCGACTTCCACTCTGCGCCACGCCCGTGACGTCACGCTTGTGCGCTGATTCGCCGCAGCCCCCTGTCGGCACTGCCGCACGGGCCGCGATCCGGATCGCTCGGCGTCATCGGGCTGTTGGTGGTGCGCCTGGCCCCGGCCTTTGCCTCAAAGCTTGTTGCTTTTATTTAAGGGTCAGGGCAGCACCTGAGGCATTTCGAATCTACTCTTGCACTGCTTATCTACTGCGACTTCTGCCCGTTTGACGCGAAACGCATCTCACTCTTCGAACACCTGAACATCGACTTCTTCGACACTCAAAATGTCCAACCGCCCGCCTTCCTCGACGGTGAGTCGCCTTTCCCTTGGCATATCTGGTTCGAGCTGGGACATCGACGGCGCGGCGCTCGCGTGCTGCTCATCGCCGATTTTCTGGACGGATGGATGCGTCGGCAACGCGTCGCCTTCAGCGGCTGCTGCAAGCTCCACCTCTGCAGGATAGCCTCTTGATCTCTTGCGGATGAGCAGAGCCGACGCTGGGCGCTGAGCATCTCCGGTCTGTCTGGCGGTGTGCGGCGTTGTGAGAAGGAGTCACCTGCATCACGCCTCGACGCGCTCGGACGTGCCTAATCAGCACTCAAGCAACGTCAAGCTCCACGAATCATGACTCCGCACCACTCCAGAACGCTAGTCGCTGACGACGCTTACCACAGTCTGACGTCCTCCTCTACTTCCTGGCGCTCTTCGTGCCGCCTGTCCCCGTCTTCATCAAGCGCGGCTGCGGCGCCGACTTCCTGATCAACATCTGTTTGAGTATCCTCGGCTGGATCCCCGGTGTGCTGCGTAAGTTGCCGCCTTTGGATATTTCTTCGTGCAGTGTGCTGATGAAGCGTGATAGATGCATTCTGGATCGTCAGCAAGACCGAGAGACCCGTCATGTAAAGCCGCTATTGCCGATGATGGGATGAATTGTGGAGGGTTGTAATGCTGGGATGAAACGGATGATTTCTTGTTTGGATATGGATACCCGCTGCTGATTTCTCTATTACCCCGCGATTGTACTTTTTCTTTCTGATAATCCACATTCCTCATAGCGCTCTTTCTCCCGCCTCGCGTGTTCCCGTGCTACCGTGCTCCCGCGATGGATGCTGACGTCAAGACGGGGCTGCCCCACAGTGACGCTTGGAAATACCACGGCTGACAAATTAGCGTCCGCAAACATCACGTCTTTATAAACTCCGGAGAACAGCTCCGCCCCCGACAAACAGTGGAATCACAATCAAGAGACCGATATTGCCCAAGATGACCAACTACGCACGCGTTGCAGCCGTTACAGGTGCCAATAAGGGCATCGGCCTCGCAATTGGTCAGAGCTACCCCGCAGCCACAGCACCCCATCTTCCCCACACGATTGCGCAACGCTCCACCACATCATCCCTCCACACAAATGTCTCATTCCCCTGACTATCGCTGCTTCGTTCGGATGATCGGAGCCTGGTACTGACATGGCAGATCGACGACCGCAGTCCGCAACCTCGCCCTCCAGTACCCGGGCTCCGCACTCAACACCGGACCCCTCCTCATCTACCTCACCGCCCGCGATGCCTCTCGCGGAGAAGCCGCGCTGAAGACGCTCGAGTCAGATGACCAGCTGCTCAACGCGAAGGTGCTGAAAGCCCAGGGCGGCCCCGTCAGCCTCGCCTTCAAGGAGCTGGACATCAGCAAGAAGGAAAGCATCGATGCCTTCGCCGCCGACCTGCAAAAGGACCACGGCTCCATCGACGTCGTCATCAACAACGCCGGCATCGCCATGGAGGGCTTCGGTGCGTTGCCTCTTCCCCCCTGTTGCCATTCCCACCGCATCCTCCCCTCCCTCCCCATCACGAAACCAAACTAACAGCCCCCATAGACGCCAACGTCGCCACCACCACCCTCGCCACAAACTACCACGGCACCCTCCACTCCACCCTCGCCCTCCTCCCCCTCCTCAAACCCTCCCACTCCTCCCGCCTCATCAACGTCGCCAGCATCGCCGGCTCCCTCTCCAAATACCCCCCCTCCCTCGCCAACGAGTTCCGCGCCGCCGCCCGCTACCCCCAATCCCAATCCTCCCCCTCCCCCTC